>PVJC01002695.1:0-76766 GCA_004026665.1 Murina feae | reverse complement strand
ATTATTTTCTAAATCATCAGAGAGCAAAGGGTATTACAAAAATGAAAAGTACTTAAACATAATATGTGGATTTAGCAGAGATGATTTTGGGAAATTAAACAAAAAACAGATTAGAGCATAAATATCCTTGTGTTCCAAAAGTTTAGTCTTTAACCTGAATATTATAGAAAAAAATGAAGATATTAAGAATTACAGCTGAAGTGGTTATTCTAAGCATTTCAGGAACTCTTTATGGCAGACATGGAGGAGGAGGGGGAAAAGAGGAGGAGGAGGGTAAGGAGCAGCAGGAGGAGAAGAAATAGAAGCACCACCACCATATATGTAGAAGGCAAATCAGAAATTAAGTTACTAAATGACATCAGCACCCCGTGGGAACTTCCAAAAGTTTCTCAGGGAGTGTTTGACCAAGTGACTGAGTGACCACTGAAAGAAGAAAAGCATAGAATAGTAGAACGTTGAACTCAGAAATATTTGGGGACTAAATGTACGCCATATATTATTAGCAAATTTTATTCTCACAATCATATCTTTATCATTGAATGTTTCTCAAAAGGAAGTAGAACAGATAGCAAACATATTCACATAACCGTTCCTTCCTTCAGGAGACAGAATCTTTCTATACCCCTTCAGTCTGGGCAGCCGATGTGGTTGATTTAACTAAAAACAGCAATGAAAGTTAATTTATGCATATCCTGCACTGGACCTTGGTAAGGCTTTGGTATCCTTACACTTGGGACCACCATGTGTACAAGTCTGGGACATCCTGCTTGGGGCCAAAAGATTACATGGAGAAACATCCCCTTCTGGTTGACATCTCCTTGGACATTCTACCCCTAGTCAACAGGAGTTGGTCACAGGTGCAGAGGTGAACTGAGCTGAGACCAACTGAAGGACCTTCTAGTTGACAAACCTAAGTGATACCCAATGCAAATAACATGGCTATTGTTTAAAGTCACAGTGTTTATGATGATTTTTTTTAAAGTTGTAAAAGCCAATTGATAAAAACGTTTCCCTAAGAAAGATGATCCCAGAATATCACGGGTTCCGGTTGGAAGTGAGACATTGCTATTGTTCATGTTCTACATTCTGCAACCGTATCTGCATCGAAAGCCTGTGACATATAAATATAAAAGCAAAGAAAATGAAGGTGGGTGGAAAGAAAATGATGACTCTCTACTTAACTCAACTAGGTAGGGATGCAATGGATAAACTTTATGGTTTGAATTCATAAGCCTATTTTACCCTCAATTTAGTTTTATGTCTTCAAAAGCTTCTGAACAATTTCTACAGATTTCATAAAAGCAATATTTTTCTTTTTGAAATTTCAGAATTGCTTTTTGGCTTAATTAAACCTTGATACCAGGACAACTGGAGCTGTTACCCGCTGACTGTCCTGCATATCTTGGCCAAATGAATACATTCTACATTTTCCTTTTTTTCTGCCTTGGATGAATTATTCATTGATGTAATTCACATTTCCAGGAACACAGGTGGAAAACGGTTTTAAAAATGTGCCCTTTAATAGAGTGTTCTATTTTTTCTCATTAAATGTCTTTGTATAGTTAACTCCTGCTTCTAATAGACCACCATTATGCCCTGGTGGCTCATTATCACCTTAGGTTCTGCTACTGTCTCATAATATTCTATTTTCCACACCTGAGTTTGCTACTCCAGAAATACCTGTGCAATCCTTATATTTCAAATCACATTTTAAGGCTCCTTCCTCTGGCAAGAGGAAAGTATCAAATGCAATACCAGGGACTGAGCGAAATGCTCACCTTCTTTTCTCCCTTTCTTTCCAACGACCTTTCCTCATTTCCTCTATTCTTCACACTTCTTTTCTTTCGCCTTTCATTTTTCAGAACACCCAATTATTATTTGATATTTTGTTTGTTAGTATGGCTTTGTATCCACTTTATTCTAAAACTCCCATTTATTTTCGATGTTTCATGTTTTGAGTCCATAACCATAATTTTTTCTTAAATTAAATACTATGTAGTAGAAAGAAGAAATTCTGAAGTCCTACATTTTGCATTTGATCCAGACTGCACCATGTTCTTACAAAGAAATGAGTCAAGTAACCTGATTCTCACTACCTAATCTACAAAAAAGATAAAGAATCCTGTCTTAGGAGAGTAATGTGAGAATAATATTAATTGTGTATATTAAAACAAACATGGTGGCAGAGGTGATACTTTAAAACACTATAGAATTGTGTGAGAATGTTAAAAGAGCAGAACAAATAGCAAGTTCCTAAAATGAACTGAAGTAGAGAAAGGCTTTTACTTGGAAATTTTAAATAACCCAGTAGGGTTATAAAAATTATAACCCTTACCAGACATCTGGGTTCCTAATGGCAATTTCTGGGAAGAACCTTACCAGATATCTGGGTTCCTAATGGCGATTTCTGTACTATTTGAATACTTAAAATGGACATTTTTTTTGCATTGTTATGATTAATCTATACCTCATATTCCAAAACTGAGATATACATGCACTTTTTTGGTAGGTATCTGCAAAAAACTGTTATTTCTAATTCTGTTATTTTAACTTTCATAAGAGAAGCATTGTCCTTATGTAGAACTAATATATGTATTTCTAAGTGCATATTCACAGCTTTTCTTCCATTTTCATTTATTTTTTTATCCTCATTTATCGCTTTAAAAGCTTGGCACATATCTGATGTACATATTTAAAGCACAAAGTCACATGGCTTTTAAAAAAAAGTTGAGAAGACAAAAAGAGTGATTTGCTTTTTGTCAACACCATCCTCCATTTTTCTCTTTGTCACATTTCTTTCTGTGATCCTGAGTAACTGGAAAGACATGGTAAGTAATATATAAGAAAATAATCCATAACCTCACAAAACGTATGTGCAATAAGGTAAAATTTAGATAAACCTAACCCTGCCCTATTTTGCTACCTTATTATTTATTGAAAAGGTAAGAGATACAGTTTATTTTTGAACTTGTAGCATTAAACATAGAATCACTTGGTTTGCATTTTCTATTCATGGCCTCCAGAGGGCAACATTCATTCTCTCAATACTATAGAACATTAATAATAGCTATATCTATCTATCCATCTATCTATCTACCTACTTACTTTCCTACCTACTTATCTATCTTCTCTTGAGTTTGTTTTCTATGTTTCTGAGTGAGGCAAAGAGTCCTCCACTAACAAAGAAAACTTAAGAGAAGACAAAAATACATTATATATTATTTTTTTAAAAAAGTTATTGAATGCTTTCTTTGCATTTCTGAAAGAATAAATGCATTGTGGCAAACTGAATAGAATTCTTACATTTGAGCCTTTTAACAATATCAAATACCAACTAAAAATGGTTTTACTTTCATAAGGAAAAACCCTATTTTGATTTTACACATAATCACTCAAATAGATGCTAAAAACTGTTTAATTCCCTTCAAAGGCAAGAAAATGAGCACAAAAAGAATAAGTGACTTTTACCAAGACAAAAATGATTTTTTCCAAGAATAATGAGTGACAGCTTAGACCTGATGCACAGTGAGGAAAACAAATGATCCCTATGTAAAAGACTTTCTTATGCATTGACTTTCAGTAAGTCAAGACCATGAAGTAAGTGGTATTTGTAAGCTGCTGGTATTACTCTAGCTATAAAAAGAGTGCGTGATGTATAATCATTTGGGAGTTGGAGGAGGATAAATGTGTGTTGCTCGACTAATGAAACATTTATTGACCTCTCCTCTGACAAGCTATTCAAAGAACAATCCAGAGAGAAGGCAAAGAAACTTTATTCCAATCTATCCTCTCTTAATTAAGCACTTTGGTTTGTCTTTAATTAAGGAAAAAAGATGGAATTAAGCAATAATTTCCACAGAGACATTTCCATTAATGGTAGAGATAAGAACATCAACGTTAAACTTAGCATTTCAAATTTGAAGCAACTGGGGGAGATCCTGGTTAGAGAGAGACCAGAGGCCTTGAGTGTGACTATGCAGAAGGTAAAGTATAGGCATCTGTAATAACAAAAGTGTAATATGCTAATTAGACTGGACGTCGTTCCGGACAACCTTCTGGACGAAGCCAGGGCTGCTAGGGAAGCTTGGGTCCCAAAGGGAAGCCCAGGTTCCAGGTGCCAGAGGGAAGCTGGTGCTGGAAGCTGGGGGAAGGAAGGCCTCGTGCATTGGGCCTCTAGTGTTATTAGTAACTATACATACAATTTCAGTGATTAAATTTATTCCCCATAAAATTAAAGAAAAAGTAAAGTTGTTACTGATGTTTAAAGTTCAAGAAGTGGAAATATGTTATTTTATACACTATGGTTGCCCACTCACATTTGTTTCAGGCTATTTGCAAGACCTGGGTTACATAAACTTTCACAATGACACTATTTTTTATGGAAGGGGAGCCCAGGTTTCTAAAATCTAGTTACCAGAAAAGGAACACTTGGGGGAAAGTGCAGACTGATTGAAAGATGTTCTGTGCAAGTCACGACATTTTTCTTTTCCCCCTTAGTAAGTAGGAATGAAGCCACCTCTATGGGATTCTGCTTTAACACGCACACTGTAATTTACACGCAGAAGACATTCAGGTGGAGCTATTTGGGGAGCCAAGGTGGAACAGGAACGCCATTTGTCAGAGATTATTACTCTAGAAGGCTCCCTGGGAGAGGCATAAATTTGGCCTGAAATAACAGAGCGCATAATAACAGCAAGGAGCTTGTCTCACAGGCAGCACACCTGCTTGCAGGGACCTTCCCATTGCGCCTGTGAAGCCGACCTGCTCATACACGAGGCAATCCAGCCTTCAGTTAGAAACTACTGGAGCAAAGCCAGATCATCAAATCACCCGCTAGCATGTTGTCTTCGAAGCATAGAGAGGTCTAGTTTGTTTGGAAACCTAAATATTTTAAGAAGGACAGAATGGTGAAGTGGGAAGACACCAAACACTGGAGTCAAGTAATTCCCATTAAAAATCCCAATAATTCAGATGACTTACTGGCTAGGAAGACTCATGTCTCATATCTAAAGTGAGGGTAAGTACTGGTAAAGCGCCTCTCATACTGTTCTTATGGAGATTGTAACTGCTTTGTCAAGGGTCTTGTGCAGTGTCTGGGCATTCGGAGCACTGCTTTCTGTGTTGGAATCAGGAAGGCTTTTCCAGTACACCCACAGATACTGCTCTTCAACGGTGAGGACAGAGAACCCCACAAGCAGCCCAGCCCCATGCTCTGAACAGTGGCACTGACCCATTCCTATCATGTATCCCCATCCACATTTAGTTTATGGGTGTGGGTGTTGAAGGCTGGGTGAAATCTAGGGTGATTCTGGCCAGGAGATTGCAAAGAGCTGAGTGCCCTTTATTAGGATCACACTTTGTGCTCATTCAGTACCAAGTTCCAAATAACACATTTCTATTGAACCAGTTTGGGAACCACTTGGAAAAATACTTTAAGGCAAACATATCTCTTTGAAGGTAGTAGCAAACCTCCTTGCTATGCAGTACCGTTTTAGTTAACTGCATTATTAAGCCTTGGAACCTCTACCATTTACAGTTCCACTGTCATTTTGTCATTTTGGAAGAGTGATATGAGACAGTGTGCTAATTTACCAAGCCTACACTAATAGTTGGTAAATGTGATTTTGCTCAAACTTAAATGAAAAGCTAAACTCAGCAATTTACTCCAAATAATGAGCTACCAATTATTTTCGGGATCTTTGAGGCCCTTTTGGTTATAAATTGCTGTTTTCAGATAGCAACTAGTCAATCATTTTCACCACAAAGTTTCTCATTGTATAAAATGGTTATAATCATTAAGTGTGTTTGGAGTTTCAGAAAGACAGGTACTGAAATACCTAATCATACACTCTAAGCCAGCTACAGTGAATTTCAACTTTATCTGGTCCCAAAAATAAAGCTAAAATATTTTTAGTAGAGGAGTATCAGTGGGCTTCCACTGCATCTATTATTTCCAACAGAGATAAGCATATGGTTAAGCAAAAAAAAAACTGACTGATTTGATTAAGTTTTTCTTGGAAAAGCATAAATAGAGATCATGTAGAGAAACATGGCAAAACTTCTCAGGGCACTATCATTTATAGAACATACATGATTTTATATATATATATATATATATCCTATATAATAAAGAGGTAATATGCAAATTGCCCATCACACCCTTGCATAAGATGGCCGTCCCCATGTGGTCATAAGATGGCCATGCCCATGTCATCACAATATGGCTGCCACAAGATGACTGGCAGGGGAGGTCAGTTGGGAGCAGACTGGTGAGAAGGGCAGTTGGGGGTGACTTGGCCAGCAGGGGAGGGCAGTTAGGGGTAACCAGCTCGGCAGGGGAGTGGTTAGGGGATGACCAGGCTGGCAGGCAGAAGTGGTTAGGGGCCATCGGGCAGGCAAGCAGGCAAGCAGTTGGGAACCAGCAATCTTGGATTGTGAGAGGGATGTCCCAGATTGGAGAGGCTGCAGGCTGGGCTGAGGGGACACCTCTCCAGTACACCAATTTTGTGCACCAGGTCTCTAGTGTGTGTGTGTGTGTGTGTGTGTGTGTGTGTATACATTTATAAATACACATAGTTATATATCAATGGAACCCATAAAGGACCTCTCATAAAGGATTAATATTGTAAAATATTTTAACCCCCCACTAAAGTATTTCTTAAATACTAGTTGTTTTCTTTATTTAAAAATTTATTTTTGACAGTATTACAGATGTCCCCCTTCCTATCTTTGCCCCACTCACCCAGCCCTTGCCCCAGGGCCTTCTCTGTACTATTGTCTGTGTCCCTGGGCTATTCATATATGCATATATGTTCTTTAGTTAATATTTTCCCATCCTTCCACCCTCTCCTCTCCTCTTAGACCTATCAATCTGTTTCATGCATTCATGCCTCTGAACCTATTTTGTTTGTCACTTTATTTTGTTCATTATATTCCATATATAAGTGAGATCACTGATATATTCCATATATAAGTGAGATATAAGAGAGTCATGTGCTCTTTTTCTTTCTCTGTCTGGCTTATTTCACTCAGTATAATAATCTCCAGGTCCATCTATGCTATCAAAGGTTAAGAGTTCCTTCTTTTTTACAGCCTTGTAGTATTTCATTGTGTAAATGTACCACAGTTTTGTAATCCACTCATCTGCTGATGGGCACTTAGACTTTTTCCAAATCTTAGCTATTGTAAATAGTGCTGCTATGAGCATTGGTGTGCATATATCCTTTCTGATTAGTGTTTTGGGATTTTTAGGACATATCCCAGAAGTGGGATCCCTGGGTCAAATGGCAGTTCCATTTTTAATCTTTTGAGGAAACTCCATACTGTTTTCCACAGTGGTTGCACCAGTCTGCATGCCCAATAATAGTGCACTAGGGTTCCCTTTTCTCCATATCCTCACCAGCACTTGTCATTTGTTGATTTATTGATGATAGCCATTCTGGAAGGTGTGAAGTGATACCTCATTATGGTTTTAATTTGCATTTCTCTGATGATGATTAGTGACATTGAGCATCTTGGCCATTTGTATGTCCTCTTTGGAGAAGTGCCTATTTAGATCCTTTTCCTATTTTTAAAAGTGGATTGTTTGTCTTCAGGGTATTGAATTGTATGAATTCTTTATATATTTTTGAAATTAACCCCTTATCAATGTTTCATTTGCAAATATGTTCTCCCATACAAACCATCTTTCTTTTTTATTATTCACCTAAAAATTCCACAAATCAGCAGTGAACAGAATCAGAATAAACACGACTTTAAAATAGGAAAACACGAATCACTTACAGAAGATACCCTCATCCTAGAAAAAAACATAGTAGGGACATTTTCTAGGATTAGTTTTAGTTTTTACACAAATTCATTAGTTCAAGAAGAGAGAAAGTTCTAAGGCTATTTAGTACAGTATATCTCCACAGTTTACACATTCAGCCCCATAGGTCAAGATTATCAATGTACATAGCAACAGACTGTCAAAGTTTAGACTAGGTAATTACAACCACATAAAAAACATGTTTTGCTTATGAAACAGGTTTAAAAGAAGAATGAGTTAAAATATGAAGCATAAAAATATTAAGAGAACATCAGAGTCCACCTTTGTAATTAATTCTCTGGGCTGGATTCTAAGCTTCTTTTGAGGATTCGTTATGTAATTCCATCATTCAACGCACGTTTATTGAGAACCAAGTAGTGAGCACTGTTGTAGGTGCAGAGAATGCAACAGTGAACATAAAACGTAGTGATTAGACATTTATATACCTTACAAAGTGCTCACCCCAATAGGTCTAATACTCAGTTGCACTTTGTTGTGCACCCGAAACTAATTTAATATTGTATATCAACTGTAATTGAAAGTAAATAAAAGGTCAGTGTCCTTGTGGAATTATTCTATGAGGAAAAAAGTAAATGGACAAATGAGTAAATTATGTCATAATAACAGCATGTAGTGGTAAGCACTGTGAGAAAAAAAATAAAGTAGCATAATGGCAAAGAGAGTGGTGATGTTCTGATTTTATACAGAATGGACAGGAAAACCCCTCTAAGAAGGTACACTTTGACTAGACAGATATCTAGGGGGAGAGCATTCCAAGTCCACAATAGCAAATGCAATAGGTCCAATGTGGAAGTATCCTCGAAAATCCCACAGAATCTTACGAAAGCCCGTGTGGCCAAGCATAGGATGATTAAGGGGAAGGATAGTGGAAATGAGATAGAAGAGAAATGAATGGGAGTTCTGTATGGACCTGGATTTTATATTGTGATGGAAAATGGTTTGTAGGTTTTTTTCACAGGGGAGCAACATGATGACTTATGTTATAAAGGATCACTCTGAGTGCTATGGTTTTAAATTTAAAGAAAGATCAGTCATCAAAGTTTGTCACTTTTCTTCAGCTGAGCTTATCCAGAAAGGTGCATGGAGTAGAATGATCCAGCTTTAATTATGGCTGGGGTCTTACCAGGCAGAGAAACCTATGGGCAAGAGAATTGATGGTAGGAGTACATTTTTATTGTGATAAAATATACATAACATTCAGTTTATCATTTTAACCCTTATTTAAGTGCACAGTTAAGTGGCATTAAGTATAATCACATTGTTGGGCAGCCATCCCCACTATTAATTGCTGAAACTTGTTCAGTTTCCAAAATAGGAACTCTATGCCCATTAAGCAATAACCCCTCACACCCTCCCTCCCCGGGTCCTAGTAACTGTCGTTCTACTCTCTGTTTCTATGAATTTGATCACTCTAGGCACTTCATAAAAGTGAAATCATGCAATAATTTTCCTTTTGCACTGGCTCTTTTCACTCAGCATATACACTCAAGGTTTATCCATGTAGTGCAGTGGTTCTCAACCTGTGGGTCACGACCCCTTTTGCAGTCAAAAGACCCTTTCACAGGGGTCACCTAAGACCATCCTGCATATCAGATATTTACATTATGATTCATAACAGCAGCAGTTATGAAGTAGCAATGAAAATAATTTTATGGATGGGTCACAACATGAGGACCTGTATTTAAAGGGCCAGAGGTTGAGAACCGCTGATAGCGGCATATGCCAGCATTTCATTTTGAGGGTTGAACAATAGCCTATTGTAAGTGTATACCATGTCTTGCTTATCCATTCATCCCTTGAGAGGCATTTGCCTTGTTTCCACCTTTTGGCCACTGTGAATAAGGCTGCTAATAATATTGATATATTTGAATCCCTACTTTCACTTTGGGGTGTACATCCAGAGTGAACCTGCTGAATCATATGGTAATTCTCAAATCAATTTTTTGAGGAAACACCACACTGTTTTCCACAGTCACTGTACCATTTACATTCCCACCACCAGTGCACAAGGGTTCTAATTTCTCCATTTTCTCACCAACAATTGTGTTTGTTTTTTTTTTTAATATTAGCCATTCTAATGAGTAAAAACTGGTATCTTAGTATGGTTTTGATTTGCATTCCCCTAATGATTAGTTCAGTAAGGTGTAAGATTGGGTTATTTGAGATTTTTCTTCTTTTTAATGTTTTTACAGCTATAGATTTCTTTCTTACTAGAGCTTTTGCTACAACTCATAAGTTATGACATGTTGTGTTTTCATTTTTATTTCTGTTAAGATAATATATATAAAATTTCCCTTGAGATTGTTTCTTTGACTCATTGGTTATTTAAATGTGTTATTTAATTTCCACATGTTCATGACATTTTCAGTTTTTCTTACATGATTTCTATTTTTTCATTGTGATTAGAAAATACACTTTATATGATTTCAATTAAAAATTATTAAAAACATTTTTTGTGACCAAATATATGGTGTATACTATGGAATGTTCCATATGCACTTGAGAAAAGTGTATATTCTGTTGCTGTTTGACAGAGTGTTCTGTGTCTGTTAGATTCAACAGCTTTATAATGTTATAAGACCTCTATTTCTTCTGGTTATATAAGGAGTGTTTTTATTCATAGACTATAAATATATAAACTGAGTAAGAAGGAACATGGTATGGAAAATATAAAAGTATAAAATATGACCCTGAACTGTATAACATTATTACAACACTAGGGGCCTGGTGCACAAAAATTTGTGCACTCTGGAGGTCCCTCAGCCCAGCCTGTGCCCGCTTGCAGTCTGGGATCCCTCGGAGTATGTCCACCTGCTGGTGTGCCTGGCCAGCCTAGGTGAGGGGCTAATGGCTGTTTTCAGGCTGGCCAAGCCCCCCAATGGGGACCCTCACACCATGGAGGTGTGGCCAGCCTAGGTAAGGGGCAGAGGGACATTTTCAAGCTGCCCACAGTTCCTCCAGGGTTCGGGTCCCTATTGGGGTGCCTGGCCAGCCAGGGGGAGGGGCTGAGGGCTATTTGCAGGCTGGCCACAGCTCCCATTGACCCAACGTCCCAGTGAGGCTGGCTGGAATCAGGTTTTGGGGGTTTATTTATCTTCTATAATTGAAACTTTGTTGCCTTGAGTAGAAGGGCACAGCCGGCCTAGGCAGGCAGTTTCCTCCATCGCTGGTGCAATGGAAGTCTCCTGTTTGTTCTAGCTCCATGGCTATCAGCTGCCATCGTGGCTGGGTTAATTTGCATACAGCTGCTCTGATTGGCTGGTGGGTGTTGCTTAGGTGAAATGGAGTGAGGGTCAATTTGCATATTACTCTTTTATTAGATTAGATAGTTACTAGAGGTATGAAATACAAAGATAGCAGATGATAGTTGGAATGGCTGAAGATGAGACCATATGGAGCTGTAATTACCAGTCCAATGTGGTGTTTGACCAGGTGAGGTGGTTAGGGAGCCAATGGGGAGAAAGTGAGAAGATCAAGAACTGAGGAATGTTTAGTTTGGATTAATGATCTCAATGACTATCAAGTTACTCAGAATAACAACTAGAAAAATGGTGAGAACAAAAGCAATGAGCGAGGTGCTAATATTTTTAAGGGAAGAGGGAAAGTACTGGAAAAAAATAGACTGAGTAAAGAAATCTGATATCAAAGGCTTCAAGGGAATGTTGTTTATAGAATGATCTGAAAATGAGAGTGACATGCCTCCATCCAGGATCCATGGCATAAGAAGTGTTTGAGAGAAAAGTGTTATTTGAGAGAGATGTGGGAGTAATTAGATCCCATGTAAAGAAACAGATTTGTTGTAAAACAAACAAACAGACAAACAAAAACTTTTCAACATACTGCTGATGAGTTGGCTGAGTTTCTGAGATACAGTGGAAGGTTTTGTATGGGTCTCAGAAAGGTTGACATAGGAATAAACAAAGGAATTTACATGGGAATGAGAATAAGAATGAGGAGGAATCTCATAATATACTGAATACTGGAAATCTGCTAGGAGAGTAGATTTCAGGTGCACTCATCACACACAAAAATGGTAACTATATGAGGAGGTATGTTAGTGTGCCTGTAGCAATCATTTCACACTATATATTAAGTCATCATATATATTTCCAATATATAATTTTTAATATATGTAAATAAAAAGATATGAATATATATGAGATATCCTAAATAAAAATTAGCAAACAAATTTCAAAATTATACATAAAAGATGGCAAAGCTAGGTTTTCTTGGGAATGCAAAATTATCTTAATATTAGGAAATCATTGACTGTATTTCATCTTATTAACAGGTTAAAGACTCAAAATCAAATGATTATTTCAATAAGTGTATAAAACAATTTACTAATTGTGTTATCTTGGGAAAGCTGTTCAGTGTTTTGAAATTGATGTTTTTCAGCTATAAAATGAAAAGAAAAAGTTTAAAAATGTAAATAAATAAATTTTAAAAGGATAGAAAATAACATACAAAATATCTCAAATCCTCAAATATTTTATCCTGAAAAACTTATAAAAACAAATTTACTAAATCCAAGTGAATTCATTTTAACCTTAGGTTTAATTCTATCTCAGAGAGAAATGAGTTTTTGTACTGGATTTAATTCAATGTTTTAATACCACTGCATGATGAGACACTGGAGAGATTCCCATTAAAAATAAACATCTTTCCTTTTAATTGTGTCAGTAAATAACATTTGGAGATAAGTCCGTAGATATTTTATGAGCATTCATTAATCACACAGTAGGGGTAATTTAAAACGTTGGCTTACACTGGACTTTGACATCACATATGCATTTGTATTCAACCCATCTATTTCTATGGAACAAATTTAATAACTATTTATACCTTGTATCAATGAAAAAAATTATCAGTCACAATAAAACTTTAATTAATAGAAAACCCAGAACAAAATTTTATGTAATTGGGCATGTGTTTATACGGAGAAGACAGGGCTTTCTCATATTTATAGTCCCAGCTTTCAAAATACACCATGGAAGCCTGAAAATGTAATCCCTATAGGAAAAAAAAAGATACAGTGCCAATGCTTTTTTAGCTCCAGCTATGGGATATTCAGCTTTTCTCTAAAAAAAACAACAAACCACTTTGTAAAAGTCTGCTCATTAATCCCAAAAGAAGAATGAAAATTAATAGATAAAGCATTCAAATCCTCCCTTCAAGTGCACTAGCTAAAATTTCTAACTTCAAAGTAGATTATGCTTCGTAATTCCTACAATGGTGTTTGAAGATGCAGGCCTTGAGTGACTTTTTCAGTTGACTCTAGGACATTTAGTATCAAAGTCATCAGTTTGCACTAAAATAGGTCTCTTTTTTTCATTTTGGGTAAACACTTATTTATATATTCCCTTGGCAATTTTAGCTTATTTCTTTTATTATTTTTTATTATCTTTAACTTTTAGAGACTATTATTTAATGAAAGAGATCATACATGATGTAACTGAATAATTTCACAGCAAAGCTAGGGACTTGCTCCCACCCAGAGTCACTGGGATGGATCATCCTAAACATTGATTTGATGACTGACTTGGGCTGGCCCAGCTGTAAGATTTTCCGTGACTTATTCCTTGTATTGCTGATATGAAAAGAAGACTTGGAAAATCAGAAAGTCAGTCTCTCCTGTATCTGTAGTCTTCCTCAGAACATTGTGTTAAGAACATGGATTCTGGAATGTGATGCATCTAGGTTCAGATGCCAGTTCTGTGAGGTACCTAACATTTCAGAGTTTTATCAGTAAAACAATGATAATAGTTCATGAGCTTGCTGTGTGAACGAAGTGGCATAATGCATGTTATACAGCCCAATACCTCACAATGATTATCAGCTGTTATTAATACTACCTCACAGATTAAAATAAATGTCAGATACCAATAGTAGGAGATATTTATCTTCAGGAACCAAGGAAAAATATCACAAAGATTTGGTCCACAGACGAAATGAGTAAGAAAAGGAAACCAGCCAAGACAGGAGAAGGTAATAGATGCATAGAAAAGCGAAAACATCATGAAAAGAAAAATGTGGACAAGCAATTTTTAAAAAGCAAGAAACTTCTTAAAATCTGGTTAGTTTACTGACTTAAATTTGCTTGCAGTAAAGTGCATAAAAGCTAAATGTTGAGTTCAATAAGTTTTTTATGTATATATCTATATCTATATCTATATCTATATCTATATCTATATCTATATCTATATCTATCTATCTATATATATATATAAAAGTCAAGTGATCAGAACAACCAGAATGACCAGAACGACTGGAATGACCCATTGCTATGACGCTCACTGTGGCAAGCCAACTGGCCTAATGAGGGTGAGGCTGGCTGGCCAACCTCCCAGGGCCCCTCCTCCCAGCCAGCCAGCCCCCATCAGCCCCAATTGGGGCAGACTGGCCAGACTCCACCTGTGCACAAATTTCTATAACTACAAATCAAAATATAAGACATTTACAGCCTCCCAGAGGCTCTCTCAAGGTTCATTTTAGTCAATAACCACCCTTCAAAAGTAATTACTATTTTAACCCCTGTATTTTAACTTTATACAAATGAAATAATAACACATTCACTCTTTTGTGTCTGACTTCTTTCATTTAACACAGTGTCTATGAGAATTATCCATGTTAGTATATGGCTATTTTTCATTGCTGTAAAGTATTTCATTATATGAATATCTCACAATTTATTTATCCTTCTATTGATAGACTTTTAGATATTTCCTTTTCATGGTGATTGTGAAAAAAAATGCTATAATTTATTATAAACTATTGAAAACAGGTATTTTAATAGACATAAACATTCATTGTGTTTTGGTAGATAGCCAGGAGTGGAATTACCGAGTTAAAGGGAATATGTATGTTCAGTTTTTGTAAGATACTACCAAACAACTTCATAAGTAGTTGAAACAATTTATATCCTACCTAGTAATATCAGAGCTCCAATTGTGCCATACCCTAGCCAACACTAAATGCTGGCCATTGTTTGAATTTTCACCAATATGATAGGAGTTTAATATATGTGAATATATACACACACACACAGATATATATATATACACACATATATATATAGCTAATATGCTAAGTGTCCCTTCAACCATCTGACCAGTCGCTATGACATGCACTGACCACCAGGGGGCAGACACTCAATGCAGGAGTTGCCATGACATGCACTGGCCAGCACCACAGATCTGGTGCCAACAAACCAACACTCAGCTTCCTCCATGTGGGACCACTCTGGAGTAACACCCTACCAATATCACAGCCAATGCTGTCAAGACCCCATGGTGCAAATTGTGGCCCACAGCCCAGCCCAGCCTGGAAATGGTGGCTGTGGACACCGGGTAATGATGTCACATAGCAATGCCTGGCTTCTCTCCCTAGCGACTAGCCTCCTTGGAGTTTCTTCAGCCCAGGAACAGGACTTGCATTATAGTCAGGTGCAAACATTTTATACTTTAACCAAATGTTTGTGAAGTGTTTTCATGTGCCTCATCTCATTTGATACTCACAGAAGTCCTGGAGTAGGTAGACAGGAGACTTTGTAGAATCCTATTTTCTTTTCATTAGCCAGAAAACAGAGATTTAGAAAGCGTACAAACTTGACCTGACTGAAAAGAAGTAAGAAATGGTAGACCTTGAAAATGACTTCAGGTTTTCTCACTGCACAGAATATAGTCAAACACTGCTGCAGTTAAGTATTTTACCCTTTGTTCTCACTGTGTGATCTACAATATTAATCTGTTTCATGTTGATGTTTACTGCTGTGTTGCTGACAACTACCTGAAAGAGAAACTGAGGTACTTCACTGGGATGGAAAAAGTTTAGCTACATCAGAAAGTAGGTGTAATTAAGCAGGTTTATTCTCTCTATATAAAAGGCTAAGTAGACTTGCACACGCGTGATACTTATAAAGCTCTTGCTAGTGCCAATCGCACACTTGTGTTTCAATCTGTCATTGTCAATTGAGAATTTAGTTGTTTTTGT
Source organism: Murina feae (assembly GCA_004026665.1). Classification (NCBI taxonomy): domain Eukaryota; kingdom Metazoa; phylum Chordata; class Mammalia; order Chiroptera; family Vespertilionidae; genus Murina; species Murina feae. The sequence goes on along the minus strand of PVJC01002695.1, from coordinate 60,946 downwards.
GGACATTCTGAAGCTGAAAGAAAGCAGTGGCATTGGCAGAATATGTCTAAAGACCAACTATTGGTACAACTGTCCCCATCTGACACTGCCTCCCATTTAAATTAATTCGAAGTCAGTTTCCCATGATGCCAGCATTTGTGGTGAGTACTAATAAATCACAAGGACAAACTCTGGATAGAGTAGAAATATTCCTACCTGAACCCATTTTTGGACATAGTCAGTTATATGTTGTTTTCTCTCGAGTTTGAAGAGTGTGTGATACTAAAGTTGTAAATACTTCATCACAAGGGAAATCTAAATTTCCTTTCAATGTGCATGAATCTGTGCACCGAGCAATTAGTATTATATAAATGTATGTGATTATTATTATAAATTCAAATTAATATAAATTTGAACTTATATAATGGTTAATGAAGTCTTTTCTATCCATCTAAGTCTCACTACTGTTTCTAAAGTTTAAGTTTCCAAGTCCATATGCTACTTCCACAAAGTAATTTTCTTCTCTTCCTCCAGCCCACATGGAACACTGTATCATCTGCCCTCCCACTTCAGTTGTTTCCTGGACCAAATATATTTTCAACTAATCACATACAGCCTTATATTTTAGTTGTAATTTTATGGGATGACTTTTGGCAGGAATTTTACCTTCAAATTGTTTCACACTTCACAATTTTTACCATGCTGCTTGTGTGTAGAAGATGTTGAATAAATAAACAAATACAGATCATTTGGCTGTAGTGCTTTTAAAATAAAAATTGTACCACCATATTGAAACCACATGAAAGGTACTCTAAATCCTGGAAATGTATGTATTAAATATCTTCTTTATCTTAACAAAGTAAAAAATTTGCTATTATTTTTGTTAATTCCTCACAGCTTTAGCTGTAAAAACCTTATAATAGCATTGCTTAAAAGCTGACTTTGAAAGAGAAATCAGTGAGAACAAATGAGATGCTTAGTCATCTAGGTCAATAAATAAAATATTCCACTAGGCATTTTTTTCAAATAGTTGGGGAATTGAAAACAAATATGTAAACCAAATTGAGGAAATTATGGTTCAAATCCATTAGCAGAAAGGCTAATACAGAGAATTATTATAAAGTTTATTAGTTGAGTGATTAATCCACAAAGTCACACATATGCTACTGAAAGAGTCTGCAGAAATCTTGTTTTATTTTTATTGCAATTGTCTCTTCCTTTGACTGATCAAGAATATATGATTATTCTTGCTTGCTGATTATGAAAACAATCTTCTCCCAATCTGAAAATGCAATTTGATAGTGGAATTGAATCACATCAGTTTTTGTAGTTACTTTTCAGGTTGACTCAGGCCTAATACGGCTATAGACTTGAATTGACATATGTTTTCACTAGCCTGTGTATACACAACTTTATAGTACTGGATTATATGTCAAAGATAGAAGATGACTGATTAAATGTATTTATTGAACATCTATTGTATATAGGTGTTTTGTGTCCTTACACCCTATACAATTTAAGAAATAACAATTTGGCTGAAAGAAGTAGAAAAATAATCTGAAATACAAAACTAGAAGAATGAGATAAGTAGTATAATAGAGATAAAAATCAATGCAAGAGGGTTGAAGGAAGAGGGACAGCATCTAAAGTGAAGGAGAGTGGGGATTTCTAAGTGTCCTGGGAAGGGAGGCAGCTTTCTCCACAGAAAGTAAGAAATCCATACTACAGAGTGCCAGCAGGAGCTACACCCAGCTTTAAAGTCCAAAAGCACAGAAGCTTCAGCAGCAGGGATGATGGATCGCAATTTTGTTCTGACAAACCAATTTCTGGGCTGTGATTTTGGGGTATTATTCCTGGCTGAGTTGCTTTCAAGCCTGATTCTTTGGCCTTCTTAAAAATTCTGTGAGCTACTACATGTCTTTGAATAAATTCCTTTGATCTAAAGTAGCCCGTTGGTTTCCCCCACTTGTAACTAAAAAGCTTCCCCCTGAGAGCATAAAGTAAGGAAACCCCAGGGTGAGGACAGAAACTTTGTCATGCCCACCTCCTTACTTCATGCCTGGTGGAGAGTAGCCACTCAATACCTATTCATTAAATTATTGAATAGGTGAAAAGACAGCAAGTCCAGAAGGCGAGCTGAGTCTATAAGGAGGAGCAGAGGTGCAAGCCAAAGATGAAATGTGATTTAGGAACTGGTCAGGGACAGTAATCAGAGTGAATACCATGAAAAAGACAGTGCTATATAGGGGTGCTTTAAGCAATACATGATGCTTGGCAGACCTCCCTTAAGCACCTGAGTGAGGTTGGACAGTTTTCTACAAAATTGCATGATGTCAGCGGAGGCAAAATTCAATGTAATGAAAACGCTTGCACTGGCCATAAAAAAAAATACACTGGATGAGGAGAGAGTGGTGAGCAGATTGCCACAAAAGGCACCTATAGAGAAGGAGTCTCAGAGATGAGTAGACTGTTCCCTAACGCTTGGACACAGATCACCTTTGAGTATTTTAAGAGCTCCACATTTCATTCCCAGTAGTGATATAACAGTACTGTCTTAATTTGGTTTCTCCCAAGGAGATGCTAAGAAAAGAATTCAAATAGAAGTAGTTTATTAAGGGGTTGATCCATGGACACATCACATGAGGAATGAGTTAGACAATGAATGAATTCCTTGGACTAGGAGCTGCAGGGACACAGGAAAGAATGCACCCACAAGATTAGAACTGCAAAACTTGCTCATTAATTCTCTAATTGTGAGAATTAGTTCAACACTTAACAGGCTGACAGCAGGTGGGATGTCAGATACTTTTAGGAGGAAAGGCACTACCCACATTGATCAGATCTAGAAATGGGGCAGCATGGGGCATCAGGAGAGGTCCAGGAAAGGAACACCTTGGTGAGAGGTGGCACAGGCAGTGAGGCTGCTGGGACTCTGCTTATAATATTTGCTGTTTTGCTTGGCCTCACCTCAGTACACGTGAGCTTAAAGAGCACTTGGAAAAGACTCAGGTAAACTGTTAGTCCTCTCTCAAAACAATTCATTAAATTACATTGAAAAGCAAACAGGAAGCCACAACAATAAAATAAAACTGCCATGTCAGGAGTAGGCTCGAGTATTTTTTTGGCTCTGTCTGGGTGACTGAGACAGAGGGGACTCATGTAGCATCATTCATTCCATGGAGGAAGTTCTGTACTTTGATCTTCAAATTGAATTCATGCAGACACTGACTGAAGGCAAAGGATGATGCTAAAATCTTTCTCACTCATGGTTCACTTTCCAATGCTTTCATTCGGATTAACAAGTAATCAAGCTGGAAAAAAAACGTCACTTAGATGCCACAGGGAAGAGCCTATTTAGTGTCCACACTAACGTTTTTAGAGTAAACAGACCTGCAACGTCACTGAAATATACAAAGAGCATGCATTAACCACCCCCCACCCCAAGAGCCACTATGTATGGCCCAGATTAGATACACATAATACTAGCAAGAGAGAAAAACAAGTATTAGATCCACTCACATTTCCAAACTGAGAAAAACTGAAACAGACTTACAGATACAGAGAACAGACAGATGGTTGCCAGAGGGGAGGGGGGGGAGGCCTGGGAGAAAAAGGTGAAGGGATTGAGAAGTACAGATTGGTAGTTACAAAATAGTCACAGACATGAAGTACAGCAAAGGGAATATAGCCAATAATATTGTAATAACTGTGTATGGTGCCAGGTGGGAACTGGAAATATCAGGTGGACCACTTTTTGAAGTATATAATTGTCTAACCACTATGCTATACACCTGAAATGAACACAAAATAATATTGAATGTAAACTGCAATTGGAAATAAAAGAATAGAAAACAAAAGAAATGGGGAAGTGAAGCAGTAAAGGATGCTATATCAAGTTAGATACTGTGTGGGAAACTGAGAAGCTTAATCTCACAAGGGAATTAGAACACACATGTCAGTGTTATTTTACTTGAGGGGTGATTGAGCTGGGACATTATACACTGACACCGTTGGTCATTGTTTTAAGGTTGTTTGTCAGGACACAAAGCAGGTTCTGGTGATCAGAGAGAGCTCCAGGCGATGAAACGCAGAGTCTTGTACATGACCTAAGTGTATATAGCATGCCAAGCAATGATCTTGCAGCAACCTTGAGAGTTCAATACCGTTATATTAATTTTTCAGATGATGAAAACTGTGGCTCAAAAAATGGCCAACTGGAGCTCAATTTTCTCTAATTCTAGAGCCTTTATGGAAATAAAGTGGTACATCTTGACATAATGGAGACAGAAATAGAGAAAGGGATAAAAAACTGCCACCAGTGTGTCATAAGTGCAGAACAATGCCATACATGCAGAAAGAACAAAAAGCACTTTAGTGCACTAAGAACATATTTTGTCTCTCCATAAGAACTTCTGACACTTAGAGCCAGGGATTGAGTTTGGAAAATTTCATCTCTGGCCTCCAGTGGTCTTAACCATTCACAAATCTCTTCAAATGCAACCTTTCTATTTCCAAAATGAGAAATTAAAAAAAGTATAAAGTTTAGTGGTGAGACATTACTTATTGGGGATAATAAAAGTTGAACTCATATTAGGAGATTTACTGGGTTGAATAGCATCCCTCAAAATTCCATGTACACTCACAACCTCAGAATATGACCTTATTTGACTACAGGAATTTTAGATATAATTAGCTGGGATAAAGTCATACTGAGTTAAGACAGACCCTAAATCCAATGACTGCTTTCCTTATGTGGAGTCCATGTGGAGACACATGCATGGTAAAGAAGACCAGGTGAATATGGAGCAGAGACTGGAGTGATACAGCTACAAACCAAGGAAGTCCAGGTGTTGGCCAGGGGCCACCAGAGCTGGAAAGAAGCATGGAAAGATTCTCCCTGATGCTTCAGAGGGAGCTCAGGTCTGCCAATACCTTACTTTCAGACATGTAGCCTCCAGAATCCTCTGGGAGAGAATACATTTCTGCTATTTTAAGTCATCTAGTCACAACAATTGGTTTTCCCCTAAGAAATCAATACGGGGGTGTTAGGGGATTAATTATGTCTCCCTAAATTCTAACTTTCAGTGCCTCAGAATGTGAATGCATTTAGAGATAGGGCCTTTAAAGAGGTAATTGAAATGAGGTCATATAGATGGGATCTCCTCCAATTAGGAATGGTGTCCTCATAAAATGAGATTAGGACACAGGTAACATAGATGGAAGGACGACCATGTGAGGACACAGGGAGTAGTCAGTCACTGGCAAAGAGAAAACTCAGAAGTTACCAAACGTACCAACACAACTATAGAACTTCAACCCTCCAAACCTGTGAGTAAATAAATTTCTGTACCTTAAGCCATCCAGTCTATGATATTGCATTACGGTGGCCCTAGGAAACTATTATAAGGATTGTGGAGTTGGGAAAAGATGAAAAATGAACTTTCATTTTTATCCTTTCTGTACCCCTACTCATCCACTTTAGGGGCAGAAGACAACTCTGTGTGTGGCTGTGGGATCCTCTGAAGGAAGAAGGCAAAGACTGAGAGGTGAAGAGATTCTGATAGGTGGCAAGTATTCATTGAGCTCTGGTGGCTCTGTGTGCTACAGTTACATTGGCCAGAGATGGGGCAACTTGGGGGCTGGATGATCTTTTGTATTCCCTTGGAGTGTTTACATAGCCATCTTTCTTATTTTCTTTTCCTGGGAGTGCTGTTTATATAAGACACAACACTGACTTTAAAGAGGAACAGGAATGTAATCAGTGGGTAGAAATACTAGTAAGAAGCTGGCATCTTTCAGCACACAAACTGGTAGACTTGGGAATCCTTGTGTTTAAGACTCTTGTAGTTCTTCCAATACAGAGGACTAGAATTTGATAGGAGACAGACATGTAAGAAAAACATTCGGTCTAGAAATAAACAATACACATTTGGTTCATACTGTGCAGAACAGAAATACTACAGGGTTTTTGTTGTTTTATTTTTGTAAAAGATAATCCAGTCCATAATGGAAAGATATTATATTATTAAAGAACAGTCAAATGTTCTATATGCTATCTATATTATAAATTAAATGCGTGAGAATGTTTATTTTGAAAGAAGAAAGGTTACCACATACTTTTTTTAGTATGGACAAAGATGCATTCCTATTTCTGGCACTATGTAAAGCTCTTAACTGAGCTTTATTTGTTACACAAAAAGATATAAGCTGTAGACGAAAATGACATTTCTCAGATTCTTCTGGATGAGAGACTTATTTTAGAACTAGAGGCCGAGTGCACAAAAATTTGTGCACTCAGCGCAGGGGGGGGGGCATGTCCCTCAGCCTGGGCTGTGCTCTCTTGCAGTCTAGGACCCCTCGGGGGATGTCCACCTGCTGGCTTAGGTCCACTCCCCAGGAGAATGGACCTAAGCTGGCAGTCAGACATCCCTCTGGCAGCCCAGGAGCCCTCAGGGGATGTCCACTTGCCAGCGGGGAGCAGACCTTAGCAGTCGGACATCCTTAGCACTGTGCTGGCAGCCATCAGCCTGGCTTGTGGCTGAGCAGAGCTCCCCCTGTGGGAGTGCACTGACCACCAGGGGGCAGCTCCTGCATTGAGCATCTGTCCTCTGGTGGTCAGCGTGTGTCATAGTGACCAGTCATTCCCAGTCGTTCTGCTGTTAGGGTCAACTTGCATATTACTCTTTTATTATATAGGTAGGATGCCTTTTGGCATCACTGAGTGTATTAAGGACAAGAATATTTCAATTTAGAAAGAAGCATCCAAACATTTTTGGTTATTTAAAAAGAAAAATAATTCTAAAGGAAAAGAGTTGTTTGTTTGTTTGTTTTACAGTTTAGGTAAACTCTTTACAACTATCTATTTGGACTTTGAGATTTCTTTAGCAGAGCAACTCTTCTATTATTATATTTCTTCCCAGTAATGACCAATTTATACAAGGGTAAAATCAAAATAAAGGTAATTTATTGTCCACTAAAATTTTCATCTTCTGTCAGCACCCAAAATATGAGATCATATATATGAGCCCACATACAAATTATAGAGATTAATTTTATTAAAATGCAGCAACAAGCAAAACTTTTCCCCCAATACAGTAAATCTTTTAGATGGATTTGAGACTTTAAGTTTAAACCAGTGATGCTTTCATGCCCTCTTAAAAATGGTGATAAAACGTAAAGTTAATGGAGTTGTTCCTAAACACTCTCATTTCTGCTTTCTGAAACCACAGCATAATACACGTTTCTTCAGATGCTGAGTTTAAAATAAACTAAAAGAAACTCATGATTAGAAGTTATGATTATGAGTTCACATATGCTTTTACAAGCATGTCAAGAAACTTACATTTTAAAAAAGGTTTCTACATAAGTCTGATACAGCAGATCCTAAGTTTTTAACACTGAAGGTGGTGGTAAAAATTACAGCCCATTAAGTCGCTCTACAATCACCGGAAGCTCGGGCACCCTTCAGAGCTCATAACAGAAGTGCTGCCATCACAGGAGCCAGCTAGTTTGGCCAGCGGCCTTCATCTGCACAAATATTTTCTTGTACCTTCCTCAGAGATGCAATCTTGCAAACTTCTTTTCACTTCGTTATGCCCAGAGTGTTGATGCCAGACCACCCAAAGACGCTCAGGGGCAGGCCATGTGCCTGTAATGGAAGTGCTCGAATTAAGATCTAGGCCTGTTGGGTTTCTGTCAGCATTCTTATTATTGTGGTGATGTGAGTTTATTTGCTTTTGAATCATAATTCATGTTAAGAATAAATTCTCTAGGACTATGAAGTGTGGCCTCTTTTGGTTTTCTCTCCTCTGCTCTAACTCAAAGTTTTGAGATACTTAAATTTTGCATATTTAAGTTTTCTAGAGCTTTGCTTTTTGTCTTCACTTCTGAATACCATTTACCCAATGTCCTTCTCAAGACACTTTCAGAGAATTTCACAGTCACTACACATATACCCATATGTTACCTATTTGAAAACAAGTTGTTTGGGCTTATTGTAAAGTCCTTCATTAATGGTCAATATAGTGAAGGCTTTTTTTGACTTTTCTATTAACCAAAGTTGTACATTTTGGCCATATTATATAGCAGACTACTTCCAAACATTTGAAATACTTCATAACAACAACAACAACCAAGGTAAGTTCTAATCAAAAGTGAAGCTGTATAGTGTTCTAGGAATAACCAATGCTAAGTATGGCTTTAAACATGTTTTTAATATGTAAAATGAGAATAAAAATGATGTCATTCATAAACTGAAACAGAGATGGGCAGCCCACAGCCCTACCTGCAGCCTGTTCCTCCATACAAGGGTCACAGAATACAGGGAAACAACCTCTATTAGATCACTGCCATGCCCAGTTCCCACAACAACTGCTAGGTGCTCCTTCACATGTCCATCTTCCATTACCTCCTGGAGATCTCTTTCCTCAATATGTCAACTAAGAAGTTGACATTTCTTTTCCCCTTCCTTCCTTCTTCCCTCTCTCTCTCCCTTCCTCTCTCCCTCCCTACCTCCCTTCCTTCCTTCTCTCTCCCCTCCCTCCCTCCCCCTTTCCCTCCCTCCCTCCCTTCCCTTCTTACTAAACAGAGCCTAAGCACCAAATATAGTACAACACTAATAATAAAAATAATAACTTATTTTCAAGAGTTGCTTCTAAATGTGAGCATTCCTGACCCTAAATATGAACAAAATGGTAAAATTTGTATAGAATAATGATTAAAATAAAATTACAGATCCTCCATATACTCTACTTGGATGTACAAACTGGAATAGACTATTCTCACCCATTGAAAGGCTTAGAGCAATATCTGTTTCATTAGAACCATGATATAACTAGGGGCCTGGTGCATGAATTCGTGCACTGGGGGGGGGGGTCCTCAGCCCAGCCTGCCCCCTCTCACATATTGAGAGCCCTCAGGGGTGTCCTGCTGACAGCTTAGGCCTGCTCCCTGCTCCCCTTGGGGAGCTGGCCTAAGCCGCAGTATGGCCTCTCTTTGTGGGAGGTGACCAGGCTAATCAGGGGAAGCCACCAGCCCCATCACCCTGCTGCTGCAGCCACTGCCAGTCACCGCAGCCACCAAGGTGTTTTCATCAACACAGACTCCAGTACCTTCACCATGAAAAAATGACAACTTTCTTTCGACATTTTCAAGATGTGTCTTTCATAGGATATGACATTTATTTATTTCTTTTTTTCTTATCCTCACCTGAGGGTATGTTTCCATTGATTTTTAGAGAATGTGGAAGAGAAGAGAAAACCAGAGAGAAACATCAAAGTGAGAGGAATACTTTGATTGATTGCCTCTAAATGGGTTGCAAACCACAGGTTGAGAACCGCTGCCTAAATTCTTATGAAAATTCTGTTGCCATAAGATTCCTATGTGGGGCACTTCTGACATCATCAGACCTGAGTATAAATCAATGATTCATACTAGTACATGGAGAAGGAGTACTTTGAAGCTTCTAGAAGCCACTTTCAGAGAAAGACCCAACACCATATCTTCACAGGATTGTCCATCTAACTGTAACACCTCCCTCAGCAGGGATTGTCCAAGCTGTGGAGGCACAAAGGGAGATTACAAACATAAGCTCTTTCATTTCCAAAGATAACAAAAGCAAGTCTCAATAGATGGGATTTATACCAAATGGTAGCCAATATTATCCAAAATTTCATTAGTGAAACCATGATTTCATAGAAGAATACTTTAAAGAAGCTTTTCTTTGGAAACCGGATAATTAATTTATTTTTTCTTTAAAAATGCTTGTGCAGTGGAGACCATGCATGGAGTTTATTAGACCTAGATAACTTTCTATTAATTCTAGGAATCCAAGACTCTCTATGTATAGTTCACGGTGACACTGCCAAAAGATAAAATGTCACCTAAAAACAGTGAGAAATACTTTTTTCCCTTTAAAATTAAAGTCATATGAGATATAAAATATTATAATACTATTGGGAAAAATAGCAAAATTTTCAGAATAATTCAACAAAAAATAATTATGTTGCTAAGAAACCATTTGACTCTGTGTAGGTGAAAATCCATAATTTGCTCTCTTTAAAAAAGCTTTAGAGTATATCTGAAACATCTAAATTACTTTTCTTAATATATATGTGAAATGTATCTTCTGAGGGAATATGTGGGATTAATTTCCTATCAAATAGGTGAGTCCCATGAGCATGCTATGGAGTATGTGGAGATTATGTATGATACATTAATTCCTCAGCACACTTCCTGGTTGAGAAGATTAGGTAAGAGTATATGATACAGCAAACACTTAGCACAGTTCTTAGGACCCAGTAACAAGTAGAAATCAATAAGTATCTTTTCAAGAAAAACTGGCAAAGAGTGACCAAGATGAAAATAAATACCAGTCATTCCACATTGATGTCATATACTAGGCAGGTTTGAAAATGAGATGTTTAGACTTTCTAAAGCTCAAGGCCCATACGAACTGGAGGAAGAAATTATTACCAAGCAGAGTTCAGGCACCTTGGAAGACACAGTGTTACCCCCTAGGAAAGCAGGTGGGTAGTCCTGGCTAGAAAAAAAGGGTCCTGGGCCAGTTTCAGAAGGATTTAGTGCTGAGAAGTCCAAGGAGACCAACATCCATAGCAGCACAGCATGGAGACCACAAGTTCATGAGTACAACCCTGAGGTCAACCATAGCTAACTGATCCAAATGCTACTGGACTAAGAATCTATTTATCTAATAACAAATCAATCTATATATTCATTTCTCCATTTTATATTTGATACACTAAATATTTTTAAGTAGTCTTGCTTCATTCTTATTTTATTTTTGGCTTTTTATAAACATTAAATGAATGGAATATACTATATTTAAAATAATCTAAAAGCTTACAAGACTATTTTTATTTTTTTTACTCTGATAGATAACATTCCAGTTTCTAACTTTGGATATAAAGATTATTATTATTATTATCTTTTGTGCTTAGAATAGACTCTTAAATTCTGAAAGGAGATTACTAAGATCAATAGTTAGGAAGGCTTTTAAAGTTTTAAATTCAAGATTGTTTACCAAAATAGTTGTATAATTTATATTCATATTAGTAGCTTATAATATTATTACCAATTTAACCAAATTTGGATTAGATAAGTGATAGTTTTTATAATTTTCTTAATTTGATTTTCTTCATATTATGTGAATAAATATTTTATTTACTTTGACATTAAATGTAGTACCTTATTTATGAATTGATGTTCATGTCCTTCAATACTTTTTTAGACTAAAGGATCTTATTCTTTTAGTATGAATCTGAATGGACTCCTTTTATAGTGAAAAATACTATATTTGTTGCAGTTTCCTGATATACTTTTATCTTTTGTTTTTAATTATGTATTTTTGCCTTTTTGAAGCAAAAATCATACTTACACTTTAAATTATGCAACAAAACTGCTGTTTTTGGATGCTTGTTATTGCTTTAAACTATGGAAGTCTTTCATTCAGAGATTTGACAAATACTATTGATGCATTATTCAACTTTTCGATAGTTTGATTTTTTAGCTACTTAATGTGTCAAACTTATTTCTTAATGATGTGTGAGGTGAAATTTCTAATTTCTGGCTTGGTATTTATCAGTTAAAAAATCTTAATTTGCCCTGACCGGTTTGGCTTGATGGATAGAGCATTGGCCTGCGGAATGAAAGATTCCAGGTTGAATTCCGGTCAAGGGCATGTACCTTGGCTGCGGGCACATCCCCAGTAGGGAGTGTGCAGGAGGCAGCTGATTGATGTTTCTCTCTCATCAATGTTTCTAACTCTCTATCCCTCTCCCTTCCTCTCTGTACGAAATCAATAAAATATTTTTTTAAAAAAAGAATCTTAATTTATAAATACAAATTCTTTTCTCTTTTTAATCCCTAGAGTCTTCCACTTTTCCCATGGCCAAGTACAAAAAGAGATAAAAGATAAAAATACTGTGATTGTTGTTTCCCTAATTAACATGGAATGAGAGTCTATGAGAGAGAATGATTTCACTGAATATCTCCACATTTTGGTTAATTACCTGGATTTTGCTTTTTGTATCAAATAAAGGCAGAAATGACTTACATTGATCAAAATATACATAAAGTATACATAATTAGGCAAATTTGAAAAAATGTAAAGGAAATAGAAAGTCAGATTATGCTGGAATTTGTCATCTATATTCTTATTTAAGAATATAACTTATGTTATATTCTTATGTTATATTCTTATTCTTATTCTTATGTTATATTCTTATTTAAGAATATAACTTTTAAATTATTAGACAAACTGGAATACAATTTTTTAAAGGAAAATTGTGTATGGAATGTTAGGCATGACCTGTCTATGTCTGGCCAGATTTGGGGCATCTGAGAGAGGGGAAGGGAATGACTTTACAAAGGGCATCAATGTAGTTAGGAGAACTAGAAAGAACCGGTTTCTGCTGCTACTCTTTTTTTAAAAATTTTTTTATTGATTAAGTTATTACTTATGTGCCCTTATCCCCACGTTACCCCCCATCCTCCCCAACTCATGCTCTCATCCCCCTGGTGTCTGTGTCCATTGGTTAGGCTTATATACATGCATACAAGTCCTTTGGTTGATCTCTCCCCCCTACCCTCACCCTCCCTTACCTTCCCTCTGAGGTTTTACGGTCTGATCGATGCTTCTCTGTCCCTGGATCTGTTTTTGTTCATCAGTTTATGTTGTTCATTATATTCCATAAATGAGTGAGATCATGTGACATCTAGCTTTTTCTGACTGGCTTATTTCACTTAGCATAATGCTCTCCAGTTCCATCCATGCTGCTGCAAATGGTGAGAACTCCTTCTTTTTTACCGCAGCATAGTATTTTATTGTGTAGATGTACCACAGTTTTTTAATCCACTCATCTACTGATGGGCACTTAGGCTGTTTGACCCAGTGATCCTACTTCTAGGACTATATCCCAAGAAACTAGAGACACCAATTAGAAAAGATATATGCACCCCTATGTTCATAGCAGCACAATTCACCATAGCTAAGATCTGCTGCTACTCTTTGGAGAGTTGACAAGACTGCAGTTTCAGGCAGAATAATCCATCAGAACTATAAGGGAAGACTCATATAAACGTATGAATCCAAAGAGGGGCCCAGAATGGTTTAAGGATTTATTGAGAAAATGCAGAAGGCCAGGGTCATAAACCGTGTTAGTCTCCTAAGACCTTTCTCCAATGGCTTCTGCTTGTATCTTTTGGCAGAAAAGTAAATTAGGGGTGAGAGGACAGAAGGACAGGATAGAGCTGGGCAGCCAAAACAGATGGACCTTCTCCAAGTCTCTGACTGGAAGGTGCAGAAAAAGGGAGAGGACATCACTATGGTGAAGAAAACTTGTCTAGCTTTCAAAAAACATTTTCTCTTTGCTTTTTTGCTCATGTAATTCTCATTTGTTTCTTTCTCTTAATAGTTTATTTATTTACCTGAGTCTATGTTCCAAGCCTTATACTCAGAACTAAAGATATGTCTAAATGACCTAAAACTACATCTATGCACCAAATATTCATAAATCTTTCTACTATGTGCCATCATCCAATTTAGAAGTTTGAAATACATATAAGATCAAAACAATATGGTCTCTGCCCTTAATAGAACTCTTATCTCTTTCTTTCATATTTAAAACATAGAGAATAATATGTTGCATATTCCTCTATCCTCTTGAGAGTTAACAAATGTTAAAATCTTGCATACTTGTTTCAAAACTTTTTTATTTAAAGAAATAAAGTCATATAGATACAGTTAAAGCTGTTTTGACCTCCCTTTAATTTTATTTCCCTTCTTCTCTTCAGGGAAGTAATTAATTGTCCTGAAACTGACATTCTCCCAATTCAAAAATGGATGAGATCACTTAAAGGATCACTAAAATATATTTCCACATACATAATTGTTCATAAAAAATATGTGGTATAATTTTGTACTTTGGAAATTTTGAAATGATGTTTACAGTGTAAATGATAACTAGCTTGCTTCTTTAACTTGCTTCTTTATACTCCACATCATGTTTTTGAGATAATTCATTTAATATTTATCGAATACCCACTGAGCCTCAGGCGTTGTTCTAAGTGCTAGCTAGAATAAAGCATTGAGCAAAATAACCTAAAACCTCTTTCCTTAAGAGCTTATATTCCAGTAGGGTGAACAGGTAATAAACAACAAAATATAAAAGGTTCTACATAGGCTGCTGTTATGGACTAAATTGCTCCCCCTCTCCCCCACCCAATTCATATGTTGAATCCCTACCCTGCAATGTGACTCAGTTTAGAGATAGGGCCAGTGAGGAGGCAATCAAGGTTAAGTGAGGTCAGAAGAGAGGGGTCTACTCTAAAGGACTGGTGTCCTTAGGAAAAGGCAGAGACACCAGAATTTGTCTTTCTCTGCACCCAGGCACAGAGGAAAGGCCTTGTGAGAATACAGTGAGAAGGTGCCATCGGCGAGCCAGGAAGAGAGCCCACACCAGAAACCAAATCTGCCCAAGGCTAATGAGGGACTTCTGCCTCCAGGTATGTAAGGAAATAAATGTTTGTTGTTTAAGTCACCTTAGTGTGCAGCCTTTATGTTATGGCAGCCTGAGCAGACTGATCCAGCTGCTGTATATGAAGTGCTCACAAGAAAAATTTAAGTAGGAAAACAGGAGGTGATGTAATGGGGGTCAGACAGAAAGCTGAAATCAAGTGTCCAGGAAGGTCTTAACAGAGGAACAATTTGAAAAAAGTGGAGGAGCTGGTCACGTGCCTGAGGAAGACAGGAAATGCATGTGCAAAGACTCGAAAGGCCGAGAGAGCCTGCCGTGGTCTAGGAGCAGTGAGGAAGGTTGGATGGCTGGAGTGGAGGGAAAGAGGGACAGGAAGAAGGAGATGAGGGTGGAGGGGAACACAGGCCACATCATGTGGGAACCAGGGAAGAGTGTTTAAGCAGAAGAACGGTGAGGTTCTGACTTTCATTTTCACAAATTGCTCTGAACAGTCTTGTAGAGAAATGATGGAAACAGGCCAAGGACAGAAGCATGGAAGCCTCTTGTAAAATCGATTTCAATAGTAAAAGCAAAAGATGATGGCGATTTCAATCAGGCAAGGTGATGAGAAGTGATCAGATTGGAGATACATTTTGAAGCTCTGAACATCTAGAATTGTCTTGCCAGTAACAGAGGTAAGGAAGACTGCCTGAGGAGCAGATTGGAGGTCATAAGATCCTATATCCAAGATGTTAAAGTGAAATATTGAATAAATGGGCCATGAGATACAGGAGTCTGGAGTTCAGGGTTGAGACTCAGGCTGAAGATACACCTGTCATTAGTACAAGTCATTAGTACAAGAATGGTATTTAGCACCATAAAAATGGATGAGATCACTTAAAGAATAAGTGCTGATAAAAAAGAGAAATTCAAAAAGAGGATTATAGCTGATGAGCAGCCAGCAAGGGAGACACAGAGATTGGCCAGAAATTTGGGAGAAAATCCAGGAATCATAGTCTGGATGTTAAATGAAGAAAGTGCCCCACATGGGTCATCAACTGAGTTAAATTTATCAACGTTATATGTAGATCAAGGTCATTCATTTATTTCCTGCATAGTTTTCTATGATATGAATGTAACCATTTTATTTAGACATTTCTATAACACACATTTTGGTTACTTATGATATTCCACTTTTTTTCAGTAATGTAGCAATGACCAACTAGCTCCATGATTGACAGTTGCTTTAGGGCATACTTACATGAAAAATTGGTGGGTTGAAGAATATGCACCTGCAACTTTTCTAGATATTGTTAAGTTGCTTTTCAATGTGATTGTGCCAATGAATGCTCCCACCAGCACTATTCAAGAGCTTACATTCTTGCTCACACATGGTATTGTTCAATTTCTTTTTGACAGATGTATGTGAAATGGTATCATATTGTTTTAACTGGCATTTTCCTGATAGTCCTCGTGAAAAGCATCTTATGTGAAATGCCTATTCATAGCCTTTGCCCATTTTTCAACTGCGATGTTTTTCATCCTAATAATTTGCAGGCACTCCTAATGCAAACTAGAAACTAACCCTTTGCTGGTTAAACACATGGCCAATGAATGTTTCTATTAGTCTGTGGCTTATCTTTTAACTTTATTTATAATAACTTTAGTTATATATATATTTAAAAACCTTACTGTGCACAGTATAGTTGGGAGATATTAGTTCTAGAAAGAGACAATGAAAGATTTGCAGGTAAGTTTTAATTTTGATGTCAGACTGAGATTTCCACCTGATAAGCTATTACTTTAAATCATCAATTAATCAATCTAAATAATAAATTATTTAATCAACCTAAAGAGCAAGCTAGCCAGCCATATTTTAAAAGTGGAAGGCTACTTAGTATAGTTCTTTGTGGAGAGGAGAAATCAGTTAAATACCTATGGAAGTGAAGAAATTTTGGGTGGGGTGCTGGAATATGACTATACAGTAGTTCTTGTCTATGCACTTGTTAGATTTTTTTCAGGTAAAATTTAGCATTTCAGGTGAAGGCACAGAGATGCCATATATTGCGATTTTTCTAGCACTGAGTTTCCCAAGAGTCTCTGAATAACAGAGGCCCCAAAGAACAAGAGGATTTACATGCAGGTGGAGAGGGGGTGGTTTGGAAGTTGCATAAAGGATGAAAATAATGTTGCCTATGTCTCTCTACCACAGGGTGCTGTGAACTGAACTATTTTACCTCCCTTTCATATGTACAAGCCCTAACCCCCAAATCTGGAGAAAGGCCTACAGGAGGTAATTAAGATGAAATGAATTCATATGCGTGGTGCCCTCATACAACCGGATTAGAGTCTTTATAAGAAGAAATCCCTCCATCTCTGTGTGCCTCTCTCCCCATCTCTCTCCATTATATGACACAGCCAGAAGTGGCCATCTATCCAAAGATAGAACCCTTTCTGGACACTGACCTCACTGGAACCTTGATCTTGGACTTCTAGTTCCCAGAACTGTGAGAAAACAAATTTCTGTTGTTTAAGCCATCCAGCCTATGGTATTTCGTTCTGGTACCCTAAGGGGAAATGGGCTGCTGTCATCTGAGAGGCCTCAGCAAGCAGTGTACATCAAAGGAAGAGTAAAGTTTCAGTGACGGCAAAAAGAGAGAAGAAATTTTCTTTAAAAAGCTGAAGACTTTAAGTCATTTTTTTCCTAGGAAACTGCAACTCAAATAAACAGAGTTTCTTTATTTCACAAAGAGGCCACACAATTACTGTTTCTTATTTTTATTTTGAAACTCTATATTATTAAAATAGAAGTTTTAATATTTAAAATAGAAACAGTTTTAAAATTTCATGTTTGGAATTTTTGTATTTAAAAATCCACTAGTTTATTTCTTTTTCCACTGCTTTATTTTTATGATTTTTATATTATTTTTCTAAATGACAAAATATATGAGTGTTTCTGGCTATTATTTTCAAACATATTGTAGTCATAATTATTTTTTAGATTCAATAAGTAAATAACAATTCAATAAAATTTTACTATTTTTTGTTTTTGTCACTAGTTTTTTACAAATAGGAGGGCTTTGAATGGGTTATATAGTTATTTTTCTATATGATGAATATCACTTATGGATATGCTAATTATTATAACTTGAGGAAAATTTAAAGACTTGTCATTTTAGGCTCTTTAACTTGTGTTTCAATGTAAATACTCCTTTTGCTTCTGTTTTTAACAATTGTGTTATATGCATACAATAAACATTTGCAACAATAAAACTTACTATAAAAATCCAAAACCATTGTAACTACTATATTACCTATTGGTGTTCTAGTAAGGGCTTATCAAATTGTGAAAATGCTGTTCTGATACACACTGGCTGTCAGGAATGCTAGCTCATTACATACCTAGTGGTTCTATAGTTGTGTTTAAAAGAGAAAACAGTTGTGTTGTTTAGTTATTATTAAAACAGGTATTGAAATAGATGACACTAGTACCTTAATGTAAAAGCAACCGCCAAAACAACTTTTCAATTTTCTGAGGTCACAAACCAGACTCATTCAGACATTCACATATTTAAATTTTCATCAGCATTCCCATTATTCCTGACTTAGACAGGTGCATCCCAATATACTTGTGTTAGCTTCGTCATGTTTCCTTTACAGTCAGCCATGCTATCTTCCAACCCTGTTCATCTCTTCATAAATAAAATAACTTCCATTGTTTTTAACCATCATTATAATAATTTGGAGAGGGCATTTAAGACTTCCTAGGCCAGGAATATACATACAGTCTTTGAGTGTGTATCATGAATATTTCACTTTGCTAGTGTTTTTAGAACAAGAAATTCTTAGTGTTCATGTTATCTTGCAATGGCAACTAATGAGCCAAGTTTTTCTCATTTGGAAATTTTGCTTTTATTATCACAATGTAAATTGTGATAATAAATCTAGTTGCTCTTACAGAGATTTAATATTTATCTGTACACCCTGCAAATATCTTATTACAACCAGAAGTAGGATGATGATCTTAGCAACAAATGTATTGTTAATTCTCACCTGGGAATATTTTCCCACTGAAGTTTAGAGAGAGTGAAAGGAAGGGGGAGAGACACAGAGAGGGAAACATTGATGTGAGAGAGACACATGGATTGGTTGTCTCTCCTACACCCCCACTGGGCTGGGATAGAACATACAACCAAGTTACATGCCCCTGACTGGAATCCAACCTGGGGCTCTTCAGTCTGTGGACTGAGGCTCTATCCACTGAGCAAAAATGGCTAGGGCAACAAATGTATCTTAATGTGCTATTTGTTTCATATTATGTAAAGCTTTGGAACTCTGAAGACTAAGTGAATAAGGTAAAAATTTGAATGTAGTGTGTTGTTGTTTTTTTAGAGTAAAGAAGACAAATATTAATTGAGTTGTGTATCCACAAGGAGATCAAATGGATAGAAAACAATTCAAAGTTTCATTTTCAATATATACATCCTTATTTGGAGCCTTTTTCTTGTTTTCTTTCAATGGAGTATTAGTGATATGATTAGTGTTAATGCTCTTTATCAGCAACATGAACTCCTTTCTTCGCCTTTTTGCTTGTGTTCCATTTTGCAGGTTCCAGGATCATCCTTTGAATTTTACAAAAGATATCATAGAAATGTATACTTGAAAGCTATGTGATCCTATTAACCAGTGTCACTCCAATAAATTTAATGGTAAAAAAAAAAAAGCCATGAGTGCGAAAGAGATTGTGGAAATTACAGGCAGCAGACAGGACCTAGTTTTCTCTTCTGTATCTGGCTGAGGTGCCTGCCCTATGGAGTGAATGCAGCTGATGAACCTTGGTTCTACTGAGCAAATGTTCCCTTCCCAGATACTTAGAAGACTGCACACCCCTGCTATTCTGAAAAGAATGATTGGGGTGGGGGGGGCGTTCAAACAGGACAAATAAGCTTTCATGTTTCTCCCAGTGCCTTTAGTCACATTTGAAATATGCTAGATGGCTCAAAGAACATGACCTTTTATTTCACCACCCCACACAGAACCAATATAAATTATGGCTACATAGAACCAACTTTACTGTTAGGATTTATTCAATTAATTCTCTCAGTACTTATAACCTGAAGGGTAATCCTTTCAGTTAAGAAAGTGCAAATACAAATTTCAAATTGATAATGATCTCCCACTTAATATTATTACCATTGCAGAAAAGTATAAGGATATATCCTAGAAGTGCCCAATTAGAGTTAATGTGCTTAATTAATGAGGATGCTTAAATAATAACATAAGTGAAATATAAAACAAACAAGCAATAAAATATCTGAATTAATCAATTGAAAACACTATAACATTGGGTAACTGATTGCCCCATCCCTAGACATCCTTGGCAGACATTTTGAATTAAATTGTTAAAGAAAATGTTGAAAGAACACCCAGAAAAATTGGCCGCCTTTCTATTTTTCCTCTGCAACACTAAGTGCCAGAAAATTCTGGCATAATATCTATAATGTATTTTAAAGGAAAGGCTTTAACAAAAAAAGAAATGTCTAAACTAGCTAAATTGTCTTTCACTTGAGAAGCCAACAAAAAAGACATTCTTTTCCAAGAAAAATTTTTAAAGTATACTAATCACCTACCCATCTTGGAGACAAATGGCATAAAGATATATTTCGATTGAGACTAAAATCTGAATTAAGGATTTAAGGAGGTAGAAAGAGTGGTAGACATGGTAGAGACAAATTTGCATTTATTTTCTCCTTTTAGAAAATAAAGCAAGAGGAACTTATCTGCAATATGGAAAAAGATTTAAGCATAAAGACACACATTATAGTACAATTACAGCATAACTGTAAAATGTTCCAATACATGCATCAATAGAATACCAAGCAAGAAGTTAAGTTTGTGAAAAATTTTAATGACATGGGTTAATTTTGTGATGAAATGTTTATGTGAAAAGCAGAGTATGAAATAAGTCACAAATTCACAATATAAAGGAACACACATGAGTTTTAAATAACATTTTTTATATCTTTAAAAGGAGATCTAAAGTAAACATTAGAAAATAATAACTTCTCAAAATTTTTTGGGTAATGAGTATATGCTTTTTTTATACTTCACTGCATATAGTTTTTTCAAAATTAAGTTTTTTAAAAGAAAATATCATAGAAAATATGTTATAATAAAAATTTACCAAACCTATCACTTTGTGATTGATTAAATGGTTCTCACCCCCCCACACACACACACTCGTACATTATTTTATACTTTCCAGTAGTTATTCCATATTTCCCACAGAAAAGAAAAGAAAAAAAACAAAACACCACTTTCCCAAATAAATGAAAACCATCTACCAGGCTTCAGAAATAAGAGTTTTTTTAAAAAAATTCTAATATACCCTAACTATTAAATGTAACATAACCTCCCTGTTTCCTCATTCATAACATAAAAAGGTTAACATTTCTGCTTCCCAGAATTATTATGAGGGTAACGTAATAAAATGCTCTGTATCAATACATGGCCACAGAAGAACATTTTTTGAATGACTACTTTTAAAGAGGGAGCTGACTTTGAATGGGATTAGATTGGTTTGGTTTGTGGCTCAGAGGCACAGCAATTGTTCATGTAGTTATATTTGGAGTCAAACTCCTCAGTGATGCTCTCCTTAATATGGAGTGTTGTCCATTTCTATTGGAAGAGACAATGGTAACATTATGTGACTTTGGCAACATTGAAGAGAACAATAGAGGCAGAGCAGACATTTTGCTCTAGACAGGAAGCTCTGATTTACTCAGTAAAGCAGTACAGGGTTAAGTACAAAAAAAATCTATAAAAAGAGTGGACATAAAAGGTGTTCTAATTCATCTAATCGCCCCATACTGGTGGTTGAGCCCGCAACCAGGCATGTGCCCTGACTGGGATTCAAACCATGACCTCCTAGTTCATAGGTCCATGCTCAACCACTGAGCCATGCCTGCTGGGCTTTAAAGGCAAATCTTAAATGGTGTCTTGGGCAAGGCATTGAATAAAGTAGATGTTCTGTAAATACTGATTAATTACTAAATTAGTTATTAGTTCCCTTGAAGTGGTTTGGTAGCATCTATAGATACAAGCCTGGCATAGATCCAGAGGCAACAAGTCACAGTCACTGGCCCATTCCTTTTCTTCTGTAGTACACAGCTGGGCTACATTTCCCAGACTTCCTTGTGGTACATTTGCCCTTGGACTGAATTCTATGTAGGCTATGGCATACAAGCCAAAGTGATGTGCACTTCAGAGTGATGTGCTTGACTTATGAAAACCACTCATGAATGACCCTCACTTTTTTGCTTTTCACGGGCTAGTTTCAGATATCCCTGGTAATGAGCCCGAGATCTGCTCATTGCACTGCAAGGAATTTTTGCCAATTTCTTCTGAGTATTCACTCTGGGTTTTTCATGAACACCAAATAAACATTACATGTGTTTGCCCACTAAAATTTCTACTTTCTATCTTATAGTGGTTAGTATTATCTTAACTAATAGAAGTTTCCTCATACCAGGAAATAGCAAATTGCAAATATAAAAATTGAGTTCCCCAAACTTGACAGGAGGAGGATAGAGTTAAAAATAATGGGAGCCCTCACAAGGACCTTCAGACTTAGATTCAGGCAGCAGACTTTATGAAGTCTTAGTGCACAGCAGACAGGGAACAAAGGTTTGTTAATTTTAAATGTCATGCATTGATTTTAATATTATACACTATCAACACCAAGAAGCATGTCTACCTGAAAATCAAAGGTGGTGTAATGTCATATCTTATTACCTTTAGCATATGGATTTGTCCCATATCTCATCATTTGGAAAACAAAGCAAATTACAAATATTTCCCTTGATTCCATACCTTCCCTTTAGCTGTCAGTCAATTTCTCTGCTCATCTTGCTAGCCAAACCTCAGGAAATAGGAAATGGTTTACATATGCCATCTCTCATCATTTCTCAAGCAGTCATCATCATTGAATTCCAATGCGGTATCTGCTTCCACCATCCCAAAGCTTCTGCCAAGCAACCAATGACTTTCCCAAGGGCAAATCTAATGGACATATTTTAGTGCTCATAAAATGAAAATGTTCATCAGCTTTCAGTAGGAATTATGGCTGGTTTTCTACTTAACACTATTCCTTGCTTGTCACTGACCTCAGTTTAAAATTTAAGAATTTTTAGCATCACTTAGGCATTTTCACATGAGCTGACCATTGCCTGCCGGAGGTGATACCTAGGCAATATGATATAATGGCTAAAAGTACAGGGACTCTTAGATTTAAGCCCTGTTGAAATCTGTTTCAATTTTGATCTCTTCAAGTTACATACTTTCTCTCTGCCTCAGTTTCCTTTACTTTTGAAATGGGGAGCATCATTGTGCTTACATTATGCATTTGCTGTAAGGATTAAATGAGATACAAAAGTGTAAGAAGTGATTAGAACCAAGCCTGACACATATTAAAAGCCCTGTTCTTATTAATATATTTCATGCATCACACTTGTTAAATGTCTTTCCACTACACTGGCTTTCTCTCTGCACCTTGAGGTAAGTTCTATTATTCCCGCTGTTCCCACCTGGACACCTTCCATATGCTTTCTCCCATGCAATGCTTATTCCCCCAATCTCCCTGGCTGGTTTCTTTTCATCCTTCCTGTTGCAGAGGCTTTCATACTATCTTATCTAAAATTGCTTCTCATTTTATTTTTAAATTATTCCCTATTGCTTTTCTTCATGGCATATACAACGGTCTGTAACTGTTGTGAAAAACACATATCCATATATTTAGTACTTTTCTGTTTAATTGAACTATAGGCTTCATGATGTTAGTTATCTTGCAGGTTTTGTCCACTGCTGACCTAAAACAGTGCCTGGCACATATTGGGTTGTCAATAAATATGTACTGAGTGAATGGACAAATGAATGAACTTAAGTGCTTCTTGTTCTGAGTTCTAATTTCCCCAGTGGGGTAGCAGGCCTGCCTAAGGGAAGATGAGCGCAACAATTAGAAAGAGCTGTAGATAGCCCTAGCCTGTTTGGCTCCACGGATAGAGCATTGACCTGTGGACTGAAGGGTCCCGGGTTTGATTCCAGTCAAGGGTGCATGCCTAGGTTGTGGGCTCAATCCCTACTTGGGGGCATGCAAGAAGCAGCTGATTAATGATTCACTCTCATTATTGATGTTTCAATCTCTCTCTCCCTCTCCCTTCCTCTCTGAAATCAATAAAAACTTATTATATTTTTATATTAAAAAATAAAAATATATACAAAAAATAAAGTGATGTAGGTAGAGGACAGAGACAAGGCAGTGCTTATAGAATCTGAAATATCACATCTTTCTATATGATTATTTTTGTAGCGATCAAGAGCTAACTATCCTTTATAATAAAGAGCTAATATGCAAATAGTTGTCACACCCTCACACAGTCATGCCATAATGGCTCAAACACTCAACACTGGAGAGAGAGAAATGGAGACCAGCCAGGCTGTGGCTTGCAAGAGGGATAAGCCACCTTCCCTGTGTTCCTGGGTGCCAGCAGCTGTGCCTGCAGTCCAGGAGAGGGACAAGCCACCTGCCCCACAGTCCTGGGTGCCTGTGGCTATGGCCCAGGCAAAGCCACCTACCCACAGTCCCCTGCAAGTGTGGCTGTGGCTGGCCCGGGGGAAGCTAGCCTGGGTCCTGAGTGCCTATGGCCAGCCAGAGGGAGGGAAGCCCAGGTCCTGGGTGCCTGCAACTGGCTAGAGGAAGGAATCCTGGGTCCCAGGTGCAGGTCGAGGCAGGGGTGGTTAGGGGTAATCAGGCCAGCCGGGGAGCAGTTAGGAGTGAGGAGGCAGGCAGGCAGGTGAGCAATTAAAGGCCAGCAGTCCCGGATTGCAAGAGGCAGTCAGACATCCCTTGAGGGGTTCCAGACTGGAGAGGGTGCAGGCCGGGCTAAGGGATTCCTCCTCTCCCCCTTGCATGAATTTCATGCACTGAGCCTCTAGTGTTCAGATAATATTAATGGCATTTTTATGAAGTATAAAGTGTGTGTTGATAAAATGAAATTCATCTGAAAAGTCTTCACAGAATCTTTGTTAGATCTAGAATGGTTTATGTTTTAAATGATATAAGCTCATTAAAGGCAATCTTAAATGGTGCCTAGGACAAGGCATTGAATAATAGATGCTTTATAAATAGTGATTAATTACTAAATTAGTTATTAGTTCCCTTGAAGTGGTTGGGTAGCTATAATTGCCTATTTGATTCTAAGTGACTTGCTTCTAATTACACATTTTGAAAGAAGCAATCCTGCCAAGAGAAATTGCCTGTAATCTCTGGTCCAGCTAAGCATACTTTAATATTTTTGGCTGTTCCCCAAAATATTTCTAGTTCTCTTTTCACCTTTAGTGATTTACTATTCAACCATGGATCACAGAGGTTAAAAGCATCAACCTTAATACATGTGTAGTGTTGCTGTCAATGTCCTGAACAAAACTTTTTCATTGCAAGGGTATGGCAAAGATTTCCAAGCACAAATTACATGCCATCTCCTACTTTCATTTAAACCAATTTTTACTGAGAGCATATTATATATCAGACGTTATCTTCAGAGGTGACTTTAGTGGGGTCATGGAGAAGAATGAGAAATGTGCATTAAGAACCCTTTCAGATGCCTCTCAACTTTCTTTTGAATGAACTTTTGAGTCTATAGCACTGAGAGAGAGACAAGTCCAGAATGTTTCTGGCATATAACACAAAAAAATACACAGTAGTGCTGCCACCATTATTGATTAAAGTGGTATAAGGAAATCCTCTCCCAAAGAGTAGAATAGGTATTGTAGGATGAAAACTCACCTTTACAGGTCAAGTTCCTTGAAGTGAGGAATTACATTTTAACTACCTAAAATACCAAGAGGTTTGGTTCCCTTAGGAATATGCATGTTTAGTATCCCAAGCAGGACATGGTGAGAATAACTAAAATTGTCTTTTTATAGTTCTCCTCCAGGTCTCCTTTTGCAACCTATGTCCTCACTTACCAGTTTCCCAAGGCCCTGTCCAGTCTGTCCTAGGCCTGAACATTATGCCTTGCAGACCCTTAAAACACATCCTTTCCATTTTACCAACCACCTTTTATCTTAGAATTCTCCATACTGTTTAGTAACAACATGTGAAAAATCAGTCAACTAGTTCTGTTATGAGCCTCAATTCTAATGTAGGAGGGAGAAAAACAAAGGTTTTTAGTGTCAAATCTTTCTTTTGCTCATTTATCCCTTAACTTCTTATTTTCTATGAATACTAACAGCTTTAGCTGTAGTGTCATGTGCTTCACAATAGCAATGTAAAATTCGTTTTCTAAAATAGATTTAAAAACTATAATTTTCTTTTAAATGTTTTTTTAAATGTATTTTTATTGATTTCAGAGAGGCCAAGAGAGGGAGAGAGAGACAGAGACATCGGTGATGGGAGAGGATCATTGACTGGCTGCCTCCTGCACATCCCCTATGGGGGGATCAAACCTACAACCTGGGCATGTGTCCTTGACTGGGATCAAACCCAGAACCCTTCAGTATGAAGGCTGATTCAAACCAGCTAGGACTATTAAATGCTTTTTACTCTCAAAATTATTTTCTTGTTTCAACTTATTCATTGCTTCTATCTCTCCTCATATCCATTTACCTTTTAATTAACCCCATACAATTGTAACAGAAACCAAGATTTGACTTCCTGCCTCCACAAAAGCCAAACTTGTGAGACAGTCCTGGTGAAAAAAGGAAAGAGGTTTGTTCAAATGCCAGTCACCTGACAAGATGGGGAACTCTTGCTGTAAAGCCAATCTCTCTACCTCTGTGTAGGCAGAGGTTTTTATAAGGAGCAGGATAGAAAGCCAAACAAAGAAATCAAGGAAAGAGAGAGTTGAAAAGTTCTCTATATCCAGGGCAGCATAGTGCAGTCTGATAAAGATCTCAAAAGTCATCAAGTGATGGTCTGGTGTGTATCATCCTGATCTTTGTCACCTGGTTTTATGGCATCCTAGTTCTACAGTTCAACACATCTCCCAGAACTGGTGTGACTAAAGATCAAAGTTCGTGCTCCCAGAATTTTTATATAAAAATGCTGTTTATCAACAAGCTACATATTAGTCAGTCAGAATTTACAGAAACAATGTTAAAAGATTGGTGGGGTGGGTTACAATTTCTCATTATTACCAATCTATTCTTATCCAGTTGCTTATCCCAAATAACATGCCTTAGTCTGAATTTTATGAAGATACTGAAAAATCATTTATCCATCCATCCATCCATCCATCCATCCATCCATCCATCCACTCACCCATTCATCCATCCATTAAACATGTCTTTGACATCAATGTGCTAAAAACTAGAGTTGGTTCCTGGAGATGCTAGAATCCTTGTCCCCATTCTTGCGAGTGAAGAGAAACATAAAGTATGTACTATTAACAATAAAGAAAACAATCACTGTGATGTGCTTAAATCCAAGCATGAAATCAGGACATGTTAAACCTAAAAGAGGCATTGTAGATCTTTAAGCATTTGCAATGTCAGGTTGAGTCATATTAATGAACTACTACTGCCCAATCCTGTTTGCATTATAAGGGAGAGTGATTTTTTGGGGAGGTGTGTTTTGTTTTTTCTTTGTAATATACACAGAACAGAAAGAAAAGCAACCAACTGAACTTTCTGTCTCATGAAGAAGAGATCCTGTAACTTGCAGTAAAATAAAATTTGCAGGTAGATTAGTGAATTTAACTTTAGTATTCCAAATAGAAGTATCTACCATTTTATCTTCTTATGACTCAGATTGAACCTTGGATGAAAAAGAGTTCCCAAGGTCTCAGGTAGCATATGAAACTTCTCCTTAGAAACCTGAAGTGTAACATAGGACACTGATCTAAAGCTTTGGTACATCTGGTCTCCTGCTGACAGTAACAGCAGGCCTTCTGAGAGGCATGAACTACCTCTGATAGAAAAACCAGGAATTCATTCTGTGGGTCAGGGCTGGCTAACTCATAGAAGCTATTGCAACGCGCAGTAGGAAATGATTGTGAGTTGATGCTGAGTGCACTTTCCCAGGCATGTAGAAGGGTTTTAGTACTGCAGGAGCAATTACCACTTAGCAAAGAATCAGCCCCTTCTTACTGAAATTAGACCATAAAATGAGTTAGGCTAGTGGACAAATTGCACTACATGACCCTGCTGTGTTAGTGACCTATATTCACTTTCCAAACTTAGTATGAAGCTCTGTATCTGCAGCAAGCAATTCAGTGGAGGGTGGCAAGAAAAGTAATGCATTCAAAGGAGAACCAGGAAGAGGTCAGTTTTATCCTCTTAGGATATCAACAAGTCAGGTTAGGATAGTGCAATTAACCTCCATTTCCTAACTTTATGAATAACAACTCTGGGAGGAGTCAAAAGTGAGAAAATATGGACGAGAAATTGGTGCCCCTGGTAAAATGATGGGAAGGGAAGGGCAGGACATATTTAGGAGTTATAACGTCATTAAAAATGGGTAAGCAGATTAGTAGATGTTCAACACAGCAAAGAAAAAGGCCAGGTCTCAAGAATTCTTTTCATGGGTGATATGATGTTAGGGTTTTAATGGTCATATTTAGAATAAAGTTATGAGTTCAAGAAATTTCTGCTTTCTTAGATTCTTCTTCATCTGAATCACCCTGTAAATGAAAAGAAGCAGTGAAACTGATTCCAACAGAATTATAAAATGACCTTTGATGAGGAGAAATGATTAAAGTAACGTGGTAAGATGTGTCTAGACCTTACATTTGTTTCTTCTGTATAATACTATGTTTTGTTTTCATTAGTTTTCTTTGAGGTAGTGTGTGTGTGTGTGTGTGTGTGTGTGTGTGTGTGTGTGTGTGTAGGGGTTTTATAACTTATGAACATGGGTACAAAATAAATGTAAAGAAAATAGGAAAATAATGAGATGTAAAGGTAGCTAAGTTCACATCTAATTGGGAGTATTTATAAAAAATTGCCTTCAAAAAAAGAGATTTTTAGAGTATGAATTTTGACTAATTAAAAATAATTTACATTGACAGATTGATTCTGAATCTAATAGTAGTCTAGTTTTTCAGATTTTAGAATAAGATTAAATTTTACATATTATGCTCACTAGATTCAACTCAATTCAATAAATATTTACTAAGCACCATAAGCAACACCAGGGATGACACATAGCATTTTAAAATACTTTTAAAAGTTGTTTAGTATTTTTTGGTCTTAAAAAATTAAACTCTCTTTGAGAGCAAGGGCATGGTGAGAGATGTGAGTAGAAGAGTTGTACTCAAAGGTCTGTAGCAGCAAGTGGAAGAGTTCATTTTCAGAACACATTTTTAGTGAAGTCAATATACACCAAGAAGGTAAAGTTTTAAAACATAAGACATGGTAAACGCTATAAAATCCTCCAACCTTTAAGGGGCAGGGGAACTGGAAAAACACTGTGAAGTTTGGCTACTAAATGAGGAGGCAGAGTTGCAAAGTTGGCAACCAAATGTAGGAATCTTAAAGAAAACAGTCTGCAGAAAGGCTGAAGCAACAGCTTGAATAGCGCTCTCTCTCTCTCTCTCTCTCTCTCTCTCTCTCTATATATATATATATATATATATATATATATATATATATATATATATATATATATAGATACTCTTTTTATTGTTTCTTTACATTTACAGTTGAAATTTGAGTGTAGAAAGGAGGGAACCCACAGAGGAGGAGATGCTGGAAATGAAAATAAAAATGCAAATCATTAAAGTCATAAGATCCTGGAGGGTCAAAGATGGAATGGTATCAAAGGCAGGGTTAGCCCTCCATGTTGTCTTGGAGGTGAAATATCCTTTGGCAGTCTCTAGGAAGAGGGTGACCCTTCTTCAGACTAGGGGAGTAATCCTTCCTCTCCTACTAGAAAGGGGTGGTGAGCAAGTTGGGGAATGTATAGAATGGAGAGAAGTCAGAGAGGAAATAGCAATGGTGAATATAAAGGAAAATCTGGACTAGAGAGAAGTGACTTGATGAGCTTCTTATGTGATGATCTGCACTTTATTAAGTAGGAGATAAGAATATTAAAATTAATTTTAGACCAAAAGAAAGGATTCCTTTGATCTAACTAATCCATCAGCACTCTGGATGACTTCAGAAAAAGAGACTAGTTAGATTAACGCTAAATTTGTTTTCATTATCCTAGATAATAAAAGTCCAGTGATAGCCCCAGCAGAATGACCAAAATTACCACTTGACCTGTCACTATGACGTACACTGACCACCAAGGGGCAGACGCTCAATGCAGGAACTGTCCCCTGGTGGTCAGTGTGCTCCCACAGTTGGAGTGCCATTCGGCTGACTAGGATGAGTAGCTGTTCCTGCAGCGGGCTGATCCCCGTAGGCCATGCCCCCCACCAGTGCATGAATCCCATGCACTGGGCCTCTAGTTATTTATAACACTACTTTCTTCTTTGGAACATTTCATAAACTACATAAGGTCTTAAAGTCTCCCTCAACATTATAATACTTTTTATGTTTTCATCCTATCTAATAAAAGAATAATATGCAAATTAGGCATTACTCCACCACAAAGATGGCCACCACCATGGCCACAAGATGGTGGTGCCCAGTCCAGCTCAGCCCCATCACTGAAGTGGTCAGGCCTATTATCCAGGCAGGTGGCGGGGAAGACGGGGGGCCCGAGAGGCAGAACAGGTAATCAGAGTGGGATGGGGGTCCTCTGCCCAGGCCAGAAGCCTGCACCAGAGGCTTCAGGCAAGAGCAAGGGTGGAGCCAGTGACTGGAGGGGTCAGGGGCAGAGCCAGTGATTAGAGGGATATGAGGGTGCCCTATCAAAGCATAAGGCCTGGGCCAGAGGCCTCAGGCCTGGGCAGGGGTAAAGACAGAGATTGAAGCGGCCTGGGCTCCACAGAGACAGCAATCAGAGGGGCAAAGGCAGAGCCTGTGATCGCAGGGGTCTGGGCATTGGTGGAGGTGGCAAAGCAGGGGCCTGGGGGTCCCCTGCCTAGGCCTGCAGCCTTGGCCAGAGGCTGCAGTAGGGCAGGGGCAGAGCCAGCGATCTCAGGGTCTGGGCAGGGGCAGATCCAGTGATCACAAAGGCCTGGGCTCTGTGAAGTCAACGACTAGAGGGGCTTGGGAGTCCCCTGCCCAGGCCTGCAGCCTCAGCCAGACGTTATAGGCCTGGGCCAGGGTGGAGCTGGGATTGGAGAGGCAGGGGTGAAGCCAGTGATCAGAGTGAACTACAGAGGAAACATCTTTTCTTACTGCTCATTGACTAAGCTCCCTCTATGCCACTGCTAATATTCTTAGTAACTTGGGTAATTAAGAATTCCTAAAGGTGATCTAGGGTTTTGCCACCACACTCCTGGAGAAAAAAAAATGTAGGTCCTCTGCTGGAGGGCTAAGAAATGTCATATCCTGCCCTAGCCGGTTTAGCTCAGTGCATAATGCCTCAGTCTGCTGACTGAAGGGTCTAGGTTCAACTGTGACCAAGGGCATGCACCTAGGTTGCAGGCTCCTCCCTGGCCGGGGCCCAGATCAGAACATATGCATGAGGCAACCAATCAAAGTGTTCCTCTCACTTTGTTGTTTCTCTCTGTTTTCCCCTTCTCTTCCACATTCTCTAAAAATCAATGGAAACAGATCCTCAGGTGAGGATAAACAAAAAAAGAAAGAAAGAAATGTCATATCCTATGAAAGATACATCTTGAAAATGCCTAAAGAAAGTTGTCATTTTTTCATGGTGAAGGTACTGGAGTCTGTGTTGATGAAAACACCTTGGTGGCTGCGGTGACTGGCAGTGGCTGCAGCAGCAGGGTGATGGGGCTGGTGGCTTCCCCTGATTAGCCTGGTCACCTCCCACAAAGAGAGGCCAGAATGTGGCTTAGGCCCGCTTCCCAAGGGGAGCAGGGAGCAGGCCTAAGCCATCAGTTGGACACCCCATGAGGGCTCCCAGTATGTGAGAGAGGGCAGGCTGGGCTGAGTAACTCCCCCCTACCCCCCCCACCCCCCAGTGCATGAATTTCATGCATCGGGCCCCTAGTTTGTGTGTGTGTGTGTGTGTGTGTGTATAAAAAAATTAAACTAAAGGTTTAAGCTCCTGATAACTATGATATTAATTGGTAGTCATAAAAAAAGTAAAAATAGTCTTGGAAGACCAAGTAAGGTTATTTCATCTGATAAGAACAAGTATGTTCCTAAAAGGGTAACAGGCAGTTGATAGTGAAAGATGTAACATCAGAGGACTAAAGAATAGAGCCACCTTTTTTTAACTGGTAAAGTTAGTATCTAATAGAAAAGCACTGTGAAATAATATAAAATTGAAAATATAGTTTTAGGATTGGAGTATAAAGAATAAGGCTGGGAGTATCTTCAATTATTTTTTTCTTAGACACATCACTCACTGATTTTACTATTTTATTTTATTTATTTTATTTTATTTTTATTTTTATTGACTTCAGAGAGAAGGGAGAAGGACAGAGAGAGATAGGAACATGAATGATGAGAGAGAATCATTGGTCAGTTTCTTTCTGTATGCTCTCACTGGGGATTGAGCTTGCAACCTCAGCATGTGCCCTGACCAGGAATCAAACCATGATCTCCTGATTCACAGATTGATGCTCAACCACTGAGCAACATTGACTAGGTGGTTTTATGGTTTTCGGTATGACATTTAACCTTTCTATCTCACTGCAAATATATTTTACTAGAGGCCCGGTGCACGAAATTATGCATGGTAGGGTTCCTAGGCCTGGCCAGCGATCAGGGCCATTTGGGGTCTTCCAGCTACTGGCTGGTTAGCATACATCATAGTAAGCAATCAGTCTCCTGGTCAAGCTCCCGAGGGGACAATTTTCATATTAGGCTTTTATATATATAGACTGTCTGTAAAATGGGACAAATAATCTTATTTTTCTTGATTTATAATTTTTTTCAATCATTTTATTTTTAAAGTATTTTTTCCTTATTTGTACTATATATACACATAACTATATTATACATAGAGTTATGTGTATACTAGAGGCTCAGTGCACAAAATTCATGCATGGGTAGGGTCTCTAGGCCTGGCCAGTGATTAGGGCCAATCAGGTTCCCTGCCACCCTGCCTCCCTGCCTCCTCCTTCCCTCATTCCCTCAGCACCCCACCACTGCCACTGGTCGCCCCCATGCCGCCCCCTGGTCACATGTCCTAGTGAGTGATCGAACTTCCAGTCTCAAGGTCAGACACCTGAGGGGAGACTTTGCATATTAGCTTACATAAGTATATAGATATACTTATTTTGTTGTCAGGTATAGTAAAATTTTATTGCCATACTGTAATAAGTGCTCTTTTAAAGGATTGCTAAAGATCAGAAAAACTCACCCTGCTTCTGACTCTATACAGCAAAGTTTCTGTCATCTAAGTTGTGAATAGGAAGTAAAATCCCATGTGCCACTAGCAGGAATTAACAGCCACTTATTGGTTCTGGATATAAATGTGTCTCTTAGAGAATAATTTGCAATGACCTAATTCTAACTGCTAATCAATTTAAATTAGCTCCATATTGACTGTGGAGAAAAACAAACAAACAAATAAACAAACACGTCTATGCTCAATGAGATGCTACAAAGCCTATTCCTGCAGAGAACCCAGAAATTGAATATGGAGAAGCTCTTTCAAGCTGTAATGAGCCACCTACCTCCAGCTATAAAACCAGAGGAAGGACAGGAAACCTGCTTAACAACAAGAAGTCATTTCTAGCTCTGTGCAGCAGGGTCTCCGCAGAGAAGTAATATTTTGTATAATGTCACCAGACTTTCAGGGAATGTGACGCTATGTCTTGAGTTAGTTTATATTTAGTCATTGTTTTACGTGTTATAATTCACCTTTTTTAATGCATCATCAATTTAAATAGATGAAAATTGAAGGTACAAGTTTAATTTTCATGAAATAGTCATTGAATATTTACTAATGCAGTCACCATAGCAGGTGTTCCAGATCAAAGGATAAAAGGCAGGGTATAGGGTAGGTAATATATGGAAGCCCTCAAAGTGAAAAGACTCTTCAGGCTGAGGAAACCATCATTATGGATCATTGGAAAAAAACAGGGTCAAATACACTATCTGTTTTGTGGACACATGCATTGCAGATTTTGTTTTGTTTTGTTATACCTAGGGCCATAGAACAGAAAGAACAGACTGTAGAGATGTGATGCTTGAAGGATGTGTATAGTTAAAACTGGTACCATAGTGACTCAATCCTGTGATTCAATCTGGAAAAGAGTGTAGAGACAAGAGAAGCGTGAAAGGAAGAGAGGGAACAGAAGAGATGGAAAGGGCAGAGCTTAAAGAACAACATTTATAATGGACTAGAGGCCTGGTGCATGAATTCGTGCATGAGCGGGGTCTAGCTGGCCTGCCCCAATTAGGGCTGATCGGGCCGGGCTGGGCCGACCAGAGGGAGGGGCCATAGGTGGTTGGTGGGATGGCCCTGCCCCCAATCTGGGTGGGGGTGATGATTGGGGGCGGGGATGGCCAGGAGGAGGGGCTGTGGGCAAGTTGGCCAGCTGGTCCCATCCCCTGCTCAAACTCCCAGTAGAGGGGACAATTTGCATATTAGCCTTTTATTATAAAGTTATATGA
The DNA here is from genome assembly GCA_004026665.1 of Murina feae. NCBI lineage: Eukaryota > Metazoa > Chordata > Mammalia > Chiroptera > Vespertilionidae > Murina > Murina feae. The sequence goes on along the minus strand of PVJC01002695.1, from coordinate 26,849 downwards.
TTATTCAGTGACAATAGTATAAACATTGTTAGTTTTTTCTAACAGATATAAATTATTTAAAAAATACAACTGTTCCTCTAACATAAAACTAGTGACTGGGTAACCTTTTCCATTATTTTCTTTCACAAAAAAAATCTCACTTGTTCTCCTGTTTTGAATAAATAAAACAGAAATGTTTGACAAAGACTAACCGTTTTAAAAGGAAAACATTAACAAAATCCTAATTATAAAAGGGAATAATTTTCTAACACTAGTATTTACCAAAATGCCCTTCTGTGAAGATTATTGCACTATATTGGTGTATGTACTCCTTTCACAAAGCATAACTTACTTTTTTGTAAGTTATGTTAAAATTTGAATCCTAAACTATTAGTGGCAATGCAAATCTTAGATTTCTCCACAAGCCCAAGCCACCTTTTTAAAACAAAAATCTAATATAATAATAGATAATATAAATAATATATACACCTATATTACTTTAGAAGATTATTTCAATTAAAGCATTCAAATTTTTATGAATTAACTTGATACATAATGAAGAAAAATTAGTACTATTAAAATACATAATTTTCTTTTCATTTATATAGAAAGGCCAACAGTTAAAAATATAACACAGGTGAAATGGGGAGGAGATTTTCAAGAAATGTTCATTAAAAGGTAAAATCATTTGGGACATGCAGTACTCTCATTTGGAAAGAGCAGCTATTACTGAATGATAGCAGACATCAAGAGATAGCCAATCCCATTTACTAACAAGGCATATGAGAGTAATAGGACTCTACAATTTTAAAAATATTGTGGGCTCTTGCTCTTTCATCTGATCAAACCCCCTGTGATTCTGAGTTCTGCTGAGTCACCACTGCTATTCCATCTGTATCAAAATGTGTATTTTTTAAAATATATCTTATCATTAAAAGTATTACAGATGTCCCCTTTTTGTTGATAAGCAGGGAATTATCCTCATTGATTCAATTATCTATAGCGCACCCGGTCCAGGAAAATGTGTAATATGTGCAGAATAAACGAAAAGGAGGAGAAATGCCGAGGAAGCTGTAGAGTTTTATTCTTAAGCGCAATAAATAAATAAATAAATAAATAAATAAATAAATAAATAAATAAAAAATAGAAAGTTAAAGCGAAAGATTTGAGAGATTGTATAATAACCTCACCACCTCTGCCAATATATTTTTGTAGCTGAAAATTAAGAAAGGCAAAGAGGTCTGCTAAAGTCACCAACTTAGTTAATGGCAAAACCAACTTAGCATGCTTTGTTTGTGTGTGTGTGTGAGAGAGAGAGAGAGAGAGAGGAGTGTGGGAGGCAGGATTTTAGGATTTTAGGGCTGGAGAATAAGTAAGGGAGGGGTTGGAGCAATGGAGAAGATACAAGCTATGGAACACAACTTTCGATTTTTTTTAAAAAAAGAAAATCCAAATATTCAATTTTCTCAGTGCTTCATGTCTTTTGATTTTAAGCTCACTACTATTTCAACTGAATTTCATTTCTAAGAGTAACAGAGTAATCAAAGCAGTGTTCAGTTCTGTGAGATGTATAGTCTTGCCTGATGTTAGGCTTCTAAACTGTGTTGAAAAAGATAGTGCAATATTCAAAGTTTTCTTGAAACAAAAATAGGGCCAAGTCGACTCTCTCTTCATTGGTTTCTCATCTCACATGCTCCTTTGTGCCTTCTTTTGGCATAAGAATGCTCCGTTGAGACATCGTCATCCTCTCTGTGACACATTGTGAATTCACACAGGGAGGAAGGAGATTTAGAGCAGAGGACAAGCAACTGGGACAAACAAGCCATCAGTGTGCAGGATCCCATTTTCAGTAAATGACCTTGCTAATGAAGAGAATGACACTGGAATGCCAACAATGGCTTAAATAGAATTCTCAAAAAAAATCACTCTAAATTTAACTTTCTATATAAAGCCTGCCTCAAAGTTTTCCATAACCTATTAAAACATTTTAATGAATATCATTTTGTGATGGAAAGAGGCCATTATAGTGAACTTCCATTGTGTGGGGAATTTGCATTAATAGCTAAAAGGGTATTGGTCTCCGGCTCCTTAGCAACTGCAAGTGATTTCTTATACAATTTTTTCCTGCTTTACGATGACCTTGTTCTTTTCCTTCCTAATTAATAATCCCAGGGGAGGTTGGTCTGAGAAAATGGTTATGAAAAAAAAATAACAATTTTATGATTGTGCTCATTGTCAAACTAACATTCAGAAAGAAACAAACTGTTCCTTCTCACTCTCCAGGTTGTTCTGAATGGGCTGTTCTATTGAGTTTTGGGAATTATCTTGTCTGAACAAAAATTGGATAACAATAATAATAATGTTTAACATTTGTGGAGTTCTTACAATGTGCAGGTACTGTTCCAAATGTTGTTCATGTATGAACTCAGTTATACTTTATAACAATCCTATTAGGTTGGTGCTAATATTATGCCCATTTTACGTATGAGGAAATGGAGGCAGGGAATGATTAAGTAATTTGCCCAAGGTCATATGACTAGTAAGTATGAGAACCAGGATTAAAGTGAGGCTATTGGATTGTTGTTCATTTATAAGCTAGTGGTTCTCCTACTCGACAAAATGTAGGTTCCAAGGTTCTGCTCAGCATTTACCCCCAGGTAACTAACAGATAGAGATTACCCAAGAATTTAGCTGCTCAGTGAGATTTGTGAATTCTCAAATCCTAGAATATTAGAGTTTAACTGTGCTCTAGGAATCCTAAATTCCAAGCCCCATTTTGTAACTGAAGATCCTGAGAGCATTACTGCAGCTAGCACACGAGATAAATAAAAAGAATGCACAGAACTAGAAGCTGTACCCAGGTCTTCAAAACATCTTTAATCTTTTTCCTTTGTTCCTGCATTGAATCTCAGAGTGTGGGGAGGATGAGTTCCCTTATCATATGCTGGGAAACTTATTTATACTGATAGAAGTAATTTCAGTAAATGTTAGCTACTGTATCCCAAGGCCCATCTCAGCCTCTAAGCTGCCTGTGGGAATGGTGGGTCCAGTTTCTCTGTCTGCCAATCCTATTTTCTTTCCTTTCTTCCCCTCATGGTTGAGAATTCCAAGAATCCTCCCCAGCAAACTTCCTGTAGGCTAAGCTCCATCTCAGAGTCTGTTTTTAGGGACACCAGACAGGTGACATTTAACTATGTGTTTCATTGGAATTAAGCAGTCCTTACCAAGATACAAGAACAGGTTTGTAGGTGCAATAAACAAGAGCATATGTTTCTATAAATATGTGTAATATATATATTTTTTTCATTTAAATTTTGTTTCAAATATAAATAGAGAGAGAATGAGAACATCAATAATCTCTGTCTCAGTCATCCAACCCTTTTCCAAGGTAGCAGATGCTCATGAGCAGAGCATGGCTCCCTGGAATGGATGTGCTTGGCCATGGTGTTTCACATTCATTGCGATTAGATCAGAACCTGTCATTGCTGAGCTTCCATGCTTCCCTACTTCAGCTGTCCTAGATTGGGAATTTCGAGGGACCAGTTTCAGTTTGAAAACGTTATGTTAACTGCATTTGTTTTGTTGGGCTGCTCTAAGGATGTACCACATGGTGCCTTAAAACAACAGAAATATATTCTCTCACTGTTCTGCAGGCTTCAAGTCTGAAATCAAGGTGTCAGCAAGACAACCTCCTGCTGAAAGCTCTAGGGATGAGTCTTTCCTGTCTCTTCCACCTTCTGGCTGCTTCAGGTGTTCCTTGGCTTGTGGCGGCATCACTCCCATATCTCTGTCTTCGCACGTCCTTCTTCCCTGAGTGTCTGTACCTCTGAGTCCTTTCTTTAACAACACCAGCCATTGGATGTAGGGCCCACTCTATATCCAGGGTGATTTTATCTTGAGTTTCTAGTTATATTTAATCCAAATAGAGTCACAGTCTGAGGTTATGGGTGGACACTAATTTGGGGGATACTATTTAATGCACCTACATGAACAAATAAGTTATTCCCACAGGAGCCTCACTTACTGGCACTTGACTCTTTTTTAGTAATATCACCTGTTCCTTTTGTGAGCATGGTCAGTTTCCCAGGAAACCTCTCCTCCAATACTGATAAGCAGAATTTGGGATTTATTTCTCATTAATTCATGTACTCCTAAGACTCAGTTCATGGACAGTTATCAGTTAGGGTTCTGCCAAAGATACAGAACCAGTAGGCTGATAAAGTACGATATAAAAAGATTTATTTCAAGGAATTGGCTTAAATGATTATGGGGGCTGGAAAGCCTAAAATGTGTAGGGCAGGCCAGCAAGCATTGCAGTCACAGGCAGGATTTCTTCCTCAGGGAAACCTCAGCTTTGCTCTTAAGGCCTTCAACTGATTGGATAAGGCCCACCCAGATAATCAAATAGAATTTCCTCTCCTGAAAGCCAACTGTCTGTTGACATGGATTACATGTATACAATGCCTTTATAGTAACAAACAGATTGGTGTTGGATTGAATAGGTCCTATAGCCTAGTCACATTGACTGGGAAAATACTTAGCACACAAGGGCTGATCTCAACTACTTTATCTGACTCAACTACTTTATCTGACATTGGAAGGTCCCATTTGGCAATGGGTTTTCCTGCTAGGTTATTATGGCCCCTGTGCAAAATTACTTCACCCATTGTAAGATTTTTAGAAATTAAAATTGTTACTATAGGAACCCTAAAACTTTTGTTTGCTTTTACAGAGCAAGTGGACATAAAAATATTTTATGGAGGACAATATATAAAATCTAGGCTGAGACCTATGTATCTTTCCTTATCCCAACTAAGGTTACCTATACACAAAGAAATAGATTCTTCACTTGACCACTTTCTCAAGATCCCAAAATGATGAACTGGAGAGTGTGGGTTTGAACTCATGCCTGCCTGACAGCTGAGCTCATTCTTTCTTAATATCAGCTAGCCAGCAAGTAGAGGGGCCAGGGCAAGCTCTCAGAACTCCTGGTTGTCCAGTGTTCTCTGGTACCACACTGATGGTGATCCCTAACTATGAAATGAAGGCAAAATGGCAGAGTGTCTCATCTGAGGGAAGAAGAACAAAATAACCTCAAAGTTATTTTTAGCTGCCAAATGGTGTATTTCATTCTAAGCTTTGCATTTTTCAAATCTAGGCCAAAGTAAATCTATGTTTATACAGGCTGGTGTGTCTTTTGTGGTAACTGATAATGGCAGGAGAGAAGAATTATGTTCTATATGAAAAGCCATTCACATCCCCAGTTTAGATGAACTAAAAATTAGCCTTATTATGATTGGTAAATATTTACAAGCATAATTCAATAATAGGTTCAATCTTACTTTGAAATAAGGCTCTATTTTAAGATAATTTTCTTAGTAGTGGAGTAAAACCAGGTCTTAGAAATAAAAACACCAGCTTATCATAACTCATGTCATTATTTCTGAATGTGTATCATTTTATTTGACATTTAAAAAACTTTATATACTTCAATGGGCCTGTACAAGAGAAACTTACTAACAAATTTCAACCTACAGTAATGTATCTTTCATGTTCAGGCAGCGTTGTGAAGCAAACTAAAGTCAACTCCAGTCAGTTTGGACATATTTTTATAATAGTTATTTTGTACCCAGTGTTCCTTTTCTAAAATTTGACAGCAGTTACCTGAATAATCACATTAACTATTATCATAAGGAATATTGCTTACAATTTAGTATAATTGCTCAACTCTTATTATTTTCTATGAAACCAATGGGATTTTAAGTGATTAGCAGGAATTATAAAACTTATACATTCCAAATTTCCTTTTGTACTTCTCTAGTCTGCAAGAACATAACTAATTTTCATATTTGAAATTGGTCTCCATTGTTAAAGAGTCGTGTATGCCTAAGAATATTTAATAGCAATTGCCTTCCTGACATACTTCATTCAGCATTCCATTCAATCCTGCTTTTTCCTAGAGGCTCAGATCCTTCCTTGCAGAGGACTGATGTCAGCAGTGCCACCCCTCAGGGTGATCATGAACTGAAATGTATGTGCACATTGTAAGTGGGTATGACAAATTCCGGGGGAAAACATAAAATTTATCTGAGTGAATAGTATTGGTAAGGACAATGCGTAGTTTTATACAAATTTATTTGAATAATAAGGAATTAAGTGCAGCTGTTATAGACTTAACTGTTTCCCCAACATTTGAGATTGAAACCATAACCCTCCATGTGACAATGTTTTGAGATAGGGACTCGAAAGGGACAGTTAAGATTACAGAAGATCGTAGAGCTGGACCTATTCCAATACTCCTGGGGTCCTTATATAGGGATGTGAGCACACAGAGAAAAGGCCATGTGGGGACACAGTGTGAGGTCCACCATTTACTGGAACTAGCTGAGAAGAGAGCCTCAGGAGAGACCAACCTGATCTACAGCTTGATTTTGGACTTCCAGCCTCCAGAACCGGGAGAGAATAGGCCTAAGAGCTTCCTTTGGCTACTGAAGCTGCTCTGGCCTGTGTGCAGCCGGCCAGAAGTGGCAGAGAGTAGGCTCCAATTGTCCACAGTCATAATTTGCTGAATCAGGGATCTTTTGTGGGCTCCTTTCCAATTTTTTCCTCACTTTCCCACTTCCTCTAGTGTTCCCTGGCATCACCTCCCAAATAACCTACTAGCACTAAATACTTGTGTTGGTGTCAGCATCTAAGGGAACCCCAACTAAAAGAGCCACTTAGGATTTCTGTGATGGCTAAAGGAAGTTCTATATGAAAGGTATCTATATCATTTAGTAATAGGCTCTGTAATCTTATATAATAAAGGTCTATTCTAAGATAATTTTTTTAGGAGTGGAATAAAACTGTCTTAGAACAAAAATAATACTCGATGCTCAATAGTAGCAGCTCAATAAATGCTATTATTGAGATGACAGGTTCTTTTTGTTCATTTGGCCTCCATTCTACACTAAATTGTGAGCTTAATAAGCATCTTTTTTCTTTCAGCCCATATCTTAATAATAATAAAAGGGTAATATACAAATTGACCCTAACAGCAGAACTACTGGGAATGACTGGTCACTATGACACACACTGACCACCAGGGGGTAGACACTCAATGCAGGAGATGCCACCTAGTGGTCAGTGCACTCCCACAGGAGGAGCTCTGCTCAGCCACAAGCCAGGCTGACCGCTGCCAGCACAGCGGTGGTGGCCGGAGCCTCTCCTGCCTCCTCAGCAGTGCTAAGGATGTCCGACTGCAGTTTAGGTTTGCTCCCCGCTGGCAAGTGGACATCCCCTGAGGGCTCCTGGGCTGCCAGGAAGATGTCTGAGTACCAGCTTAGGCCCGATCCCCCAGGGAGTGGGCGTAAGCCAGAAGGTGGACATCCCCCGAGGGGTCCCAGACTTTGAGAGGGCACAGGCCGGCCTGAGGAAGCCCCACTGAGTACACAAATTTTTGTGGACTGGGCCTCTAGTATCTTAATAATAGCCCTCAAGGGTTCACCACTCTAACTGGGAGAAGAGCTAATAAGGATGGACCAAGGAACAAAAATGTATCAAGGGACTCAGTGAGTTTCCCCACAGCAGGTAGGACTGGTGGCTGGAGTAGCTCATGCTCAGGTCTTCCCATGGCCTGTCACACTTGACAGATTACATTTTACCAATATGGGTTGTCCACCTTTCTGTGGAGCCAGAAATACAATGTGATTGGATGGGGGATTTCTGAGGAACAGTACCCTTTTGCATCAAAAACCCTTACATTAAATGACAATTGCGCATAATAAGTTATCTGGTTTCTTTGTGTTATACAAAGGTCACAGAGCTGAGACCATGACCCTGGATTTTAGGCCTGCATCCTGTTACTAACTGTGCTCACCTTGGGTAAGTCATTGAATTTTCTCTGGGTCTCAGATAATGCATATGAACATCAACTGGTATATTTAGTTTTTATCAAAGTCGTATAAGCTTAAAATGTTTTAAAAGTCAATGAATGAATTTTCATGACACATTAATTTGAAAGTAAAAAGAGGTGGTCCAGAGTTGGAGTGTAAGACAACTATGAAGAAACTCAAATGGTAACTTGTTAATGTAAAGTTTGCTTTGTAAAGAACTCACACAACTTGATAGTGCATAGGATTCAACATAAGCAAAATATTCTAGATTATTACATGTATCATTTGAAATGGTGATTTTTAACAGGCTGATAGTGCAACTTAGGGGCCTAACCTGAACAATCTGCAAGCAATGAGTCACTTTCAAAGAGCCTGGGAGCTGTCGAGGAGGTGCGATATGGGAGGGTACAAAATATACATTGTATGTATGATTTCACCAAAAATCAATACTCTGCTCTTTATCACGCTTGTCCATGGAAATTCCAAAGTGAAACTGATATGAAATAAAAATGAAGCAGACTCCCCTATTTATGTTGACCTAGATAATTAAAGAATAACGTTGACCCAAGAGCTTATAAAATGAGAAGTGAATGGGTTTTTAAAAATTTTCTTTTTCAGCATTTGCAAACACAATACGTGTCTTATGCCCTCCCTTCAACAAGTGCAAAATTACTAGGTGCTTTTTCTAATCATCCAAACCTGAAACCTTAGAGCTAGCTATGCCAACTCCAGGGCCTTTGGGAATATATACACATAAGATAAAAGGAGAAAGGAGCATTTCATCAAAGGAAGGGTGCACACATCCTTCCCCAACACAACAAAAAACCTGGCACATTTCTCATCCACGTCTGCTGTGCTTTGTCTTGCGCTTTAGCACATTCTCCTTTATTTTTCAACCTTTCCATCCAGATCTCTTCAGTCACCCAAGTGTCTCATTTCTGATGTCTGTCTTGCATCCCTTCCTTCCTACTTTACAGCAGTCACCTTAACTGAGCTCGTATCCCTCAGACTTCCACCACATCCTCATAGGTGAAACTTTGTTTTTGCTATTTTTCTTCTTTGCGCAACTCAAAACTATATCATCAGTTTGATGTTTAACCCTTCAGTTCATGGGCTTCTGGCTAAAAAAGTATGCTGAAGCTTTCCATCTGCAACAGGCTCAAATCCAGACTTGTTACTAGAGTATTAAGGTCAATTGTTATCTGGAAGCAAGCTCACTTTCCAATTTTATGTCCCACTCCTCCTTACACTCTACCCCCAAACAATTAAACTAGTCTTTCCTCTGGGAATATTGAGCTTCCCATTGTTATGCTGTGGCTTATGTTAACTGAACTCTGCTTGTAACTTCCCCTTAGTCCCTCTCCTTCATTTATTTACTTCTTCCTGGCCTCCAGATGTCCAATCTATAGAAAGTATCTTCTGTCAATAAATTCTTCCCTGCCCCATGATTCAAACCATAAGCTCTTTTATGTCAGATGCTGCATCATGCATTACATTTAACTATGAGTAATCATTGCTAATGATAATAATAAATGGTAATTATTGGCCACATCTATGAATTGATACTGTGAATTATCTTTTTGTATGTCTCATATGCTTGTTTCTATACTACATTGTGATCTCTGAGACTAGATTCCATTATGTTTTTAAGTTACAGGCCTAGGGACCCCAACTTTTATAAATCTAGTTAAAACTTTTACTAAATCTCTTTCTTTGCACTATTATTAGGTGCTAACAGACACAGATTGTTGGAAGTTGTGTCACAGTGGACTGGTCATCTCACAGGTCTGTGTTAACCAGATATACAGACTTATCAGAAATTAAAAGTGGACTATTCTGTAAATCACTTGTTCAATATATACTTACAGAAAAATTCTACTTATTGAATAAATATAAAATATATAGTTAATCAATTTTTATTAAAATAATAAACCTATTATCTTATTTTGGATGATGAAAATGTTCTATAATTTACTGTGATGATTGCATGACTCTAAATTTAGTAAAAAATGTGCATTTAATACAGGTGAATTATATGGTATTTATGCCTCAATAAAGCTTTTAAATTGTATTAACCAACCTAAATATGATAGCTTCTTAAATATATGTGCTTAAATTAAATTATATATATATATATATATATATATATATATATATATATATATATATATTATATTCCTTAGAAAGGAATTAAGTTAATGATGTATTGACTGAGGGAACTATTCAGTGTTAATTGGGTGGCAGTCTGAATGAGAGTGCTATGTTATCCTGCTTTCTGTCAAACAAGAACTTACATTTGTCTTTACTCTGTCTGAAATTACCATGATCTCTTCACAGCAGATTTAAATGAAAACCCAGTAAAGCAAATACAATCTTAGTGTTAAAGTATGTACATGTGTAGGTTTGTGTCTAAACACATACATGAGTTTGGGCCAGAAAATAGTACAAATGGATATTATAGAAAAAATTCTACTTATTGAATAAATATAAAATATATAGTTAATCAATTTTATTAAAATAATAAATGTATTATTATTATTACTAACAACTTGCAGTTTTTTGTCTCCTCCTCAAGTTAACATTTTCCCCCTCTTCATCACATTTAAGGTTCCGTGCTTGAATGAAGGTGGTGCAATATAAGTACAAAGGATGAGTTCAGAAGTTAGTTTATTTCTCTAATAACCAAGACTTGAAACCTCAGATTCATGACTTTTGACTCTTAGTTATCCTTGACTGCAGAATATGATCAGCTGCTCTTGCCTGGATATCTTCTCCCACAGACTAATTTGAACTGACATGAGAATGGAGTTAGGGTGGGCGAGTAGTGGAAGCAATAGCAAAGGAGAAGCAAGTCCTAAAAGAAATGAGGACCATTTATTCCACTTCATTTTGACTTGGTTTTCCTCTCATCATCTGGCACTGAATTAGGTCTCCACACCAGAAAGTAGCAGGAACATAATTATTCTAGTTGAATAGTGATGTGAAGATCTAATCAAAGATGGACCTCTTGTAGCTTACAGTTAGTGTTCCCTTAAATTATAGGAACAGATCATGCACTGAATTATGTCTCAAAGAACTTGATTACAGGTGTTTGGTCATACCTCAAATAAAAAAACACACAAAACATTTAATGTGTTTTAAATCAAAATCAGAAGTGCTGCAGAAATTTCAACAGAATAAAAAGTATGCTTATAGAAAAATAAACATTATATGCGACTTACTAATAATATCTGTAACGTAAAAACAGCATTATGTAATGCACCTATAGGAAAATGTGGGCAATTTTTTTTTCCATAATATATATGAATGAAGCACAGCTAAATGATCCTTTAAAATTATTAAGATACTAGAGGCCTGGTGCATGAAATTCATGCATGGGTGGGGTCCCTAGGCCTGACCAGCAATCGGGGCCAATCAGGGCCAGGCCAGAGAGGAAGCAAAGGTCGCTGGTCCGGGTGCAGAAGGAATGAATGCCAGATGCCAACACCACCATCATTGGTGCCCTGCCATGGTGCAGTTCCCCACCTACCCCCATCCCCCCTCCTCCTTCCCTCTCCACCACATTGCCATTGTGCTGATGGGTGGCAGGCCGATTGGGGCCTGCTGGCCGGGGAGAGGAACAGGGCAAGGGAGGTTGGCTGCTGGCCACAAGGAAAGAGCCAGCCTTCAGCCCCCCTGGAAAAGGGGCTGCATCCACCACCATCTACCCCTGGTTCCCTGTCCCAACCCGGGGGCTTGAGGGAAGACTGCAGGAGGTTGGCTGTGGGAATTCACTGACCACCAGGGGACAGCTCCTGCATTGAGCGTTTGTTCCCTGGTGGTCAGTGCATGTCATAGCAACTGGTCATTCTGGTTGCTTAGGCTTTTATATATATAGATATTAAAGATTTCCAAATTATAAAATACAAAAAAAATAGATAGTTCCATTCCTATGGTAAGGAGCAAATATTTTGTACTACTGATTATTTAAATATGTGACATTGTTTTAAAAGGAAAAACATTATACAAATTGCAATGGCATTCACATCTAAAATCACTGAAAATTGCAGAGTTTGATTATCTAAAGAAAACAAGACAAAATGAATACATTTGTATTAAATTGGAATATTGTGAAGTTTAATGAAATCAAACAACCTTGAAGGGATGTAGGTGATGGTTAATATACCACTTGGATTTTCAGATTAATATTAAAAGAAAATAACCTGATTCATTTCTGTTTATTCCAGTATTAAAACCAAGTAACACTTGTGGGAATTATTAGAGAAACAAATTAAAACAACAGATGGACTTGCAGTTGCTTGTATAAAATTTTTTTTTTCACAAAACCAGCTAACAATTTCAGAGATTATAAGGTGTTCTATTTCATTTCAAATAAAAAACATTCCCTTTTTTCTTCTTACTTGGCTGTCAATCTTTGAGGGCACCAATGAAAATGATTTGAAAATGTCATGAAAGTCTTTTTTGGGGTCTTTTACAAGACACATCTTGTAAGATATGTATAAGACTTACTATTTTTAATTGATAAAAAAAAGAAGAAAAATGTCAGTAGTTTCCATCTCCTAAAGTGGGAATCTTCATACTATATGAGAGCAATTGTTTTTATGGAATATAATTTTGACATGGTTTTTAAATAAAAAAACACCCAACTATCTACTATGTCTTTATATAACATAATTATAAGGTTTTAATCTTAATATATGGGTCACTAAGCTTAAGCAGTCACTCAAACAGTGGCCATGGTAGCAGTTGACTTTATAAATATTTTGTCCTTAGAGACTTGGGTCAATAGGCCATTTTGCTCTTTATTGTTATTGAATATGTTTTTAATAAATAAATATTTAGGTCACTTACTAATCTTTTATATGAGAAAATTTTATTTTTCATATAATATTCATGCAGATACCAAAAATATATAATGAGGGCCTCTAGTGGGAAAAAAAATCTAATTTCAAAGCATTTAATTCTACTAATTATACTGGAAGTCAATGTAGAAAAGACAATATGCTTATAAAATAAATTCTCAAACTGGATCCCAAGAATTTCTGTTTTTAGTAATGGCAGAGTGGCATTTAGTAGGCCAGCTCTTTTTCTGGTAACAACTAGAAAGTCTGGATTTCAAAAAAAAACAAAACAAAACAACTGTCTGAAAGCATTAGAGAGGTAAGAAAGGAATAAAAGGAAAATAATTTTCTCCACCCCCAAAATGAAAGTACTCAAAGAAATAAGCCCAACATTCATCACCACATTTTTCTTTGAGGCATTTATTGATTCTCAAGATGTGGTAGAAGTTGAGAAGCTGAGCTGACCTTCTGGCAATGTTGTGACTGAGAACAAACAAAAATTGGAGTATGCAGTCCACAAAGAAAATGGGAATCTGGTCATCACTCTAGACCAGTGGTTCCCAGTCTCTTTTTGGCTATGTCCCACCTAAGCATCTCTAAAATCCTGATGCCCAACCACCCCCATGAAATAATAATTCTTATTATTAAAAGAGAACTCCTATTCACATGGAGGAAGCCTAAAAGGCCATTAAGTTGTTCTAAACAAGCTTCCCAAAACATGAAATCCATGAAAGAGAAAAATAAAAGAATGAAAGGACAGTTAAAGTATTGAGGAAGAAATCACTAAGAAATTGTTAAAAAATCTAATCTAATAAAAGAGTAATATGCAAATTGACCCCCACTCTATTACACCCACAAGTCACTCCCATAAGCCATACCCACCAACCAATCAGGAGCAAATATGCAAATTAACTCAACTAAGATGGCGGTGCCCAGTCTGCCTCAGCCCCGCAACTGTAGTAGACAGGCCTGTTAGCCAGGCAGGTGGTGGGGGAGGGAGGGGGGCAGAGGGGCAGAGCCATTAATCGCAGGAACCTGGGAAGGGGTGGAGCTGGCAATCGTGGGGGTTGGAGGGTCTTATGACCAGGCCTGCAGCTTCGGGCAGAGATCCCTGGCCTGGGAAGGGTCGGAGCTGGTGATCTCAGGGGTTTGGGGGTCTTCTGCCCAGGCCTGCATCCTAGCCCAGAGTCTACAGGCCTGGGTAGGGGTGGAGCTGGGATTGGAGGGGCAGGGGTAGAGCCGGTGATGGGAGTGAACTACAGAGGAAACACCTTTTCTTACCACTCATTGGCTAAGCTCCCTGTATGCCACTGGCAATATTCTTAGTAACTTGGGTAATAAGAATCCAAAAAGGCATCTAGGGTTTTTCCACCACACTCCTAGAGATAAAAAATGAAGATCCACTGCTGGAGGGCAAAGAACTGTCATATCCTGCCCTAGCTGGTTTGGCTCAGTGCATAATGCTTCAGCTTGCTGACTACAGGGTCTGGGTTCAATTCTGACCAAGGGCATGCACCTAGGTTGCAGGCACCTCTCTGGCTAGTGCCAAGGTCAGGGCTCATGCAAGAGGCAACCAGTCAAAGTGTTCTTCTCACTTTGATGTTTCTCTCTGTCTTTCCCTTCTCTTCCACATTCTCTAAAAATCAATGGAAACATATCCTCAGGTGAGGATTAAAAAAAAAAAAAAAGAAATGTCATATCCTATGAAAGACACATCTTAAAAATGCCTAAAGAAAGTTGCCATTTTTTTCATGGTGAAGGGACTGGAGTCTGTGTTAATGAAAACACCTTGGTGGCTGTGGTTACTGGCAGTGGCTGTAGCAGCGGAGTGATGGGGCTAGTGGCTTCCTCTGATTAGCCTTGTCACCTCCCACAAAGGGAGGCCAGACTGTGGCTTAGGCCCGCTCCCCAAGGGGAGCAGGGAACAGGCCTAAGCCATCAGTAGGACATCCCCTGAGGGCTACCCATATGTGAGTGGGGGCAGACTGGGCTGAGGAACATTCCCCCCACTGCACAAATTTTGTGCACTGGGCCCCTAGTAATAATAAAAAGTTATATGAAAAAATAGCAAATAAAGTTTCAAAACATGTAATAGAGAACTGAAATGCATAAATATATCACAATACATGTTTACATACTGTATATGAGGCCCCTAGAACCATAAGAAATGCAAAAAAACACTATTAATAACTCATTCTTGAATTATCCTCCTTAAAAATCAAATTGCCCCCCTGTAGGACATGTGCCCCACATTGGGAACTACTGCTCTAGACTCTCAGTTGAAACTAATGGAGAACTATATCCAACAATGTATGTAAACAAATGGATTTGTTCTTACAGAGACTGAAATCCAATTTGAAACCAGATCAATTCTTGATTGGATTTGGGGATCTGTCCCTTGCTTAACTGTTCACCAGAAGGAAAACTATATACCTTCTAGACAAATAGAACATCATTCACTAAATGTTTTCATAAATTATATGGAGCATTCCGTAAAAAGTTACAATGCATTCCATGAGAAAAAAAAAAAGAAGAATAAACATAAGAGAAGGAAAAAAAATAGTAGGAACAAACCCAAAAAGATCTATATATTCAGGTTATTAGACATAAACTTTAAAATAATTATTAACATGCTAAAATATAGACAACATGATGGGAAATTTTACCAGAGAACTGAAAACACTAAAAAGAATCAAGTGGAAATTCTACAACTAAAACTACAATAATCTAAAATGAAGAACTGCCCTCATCGGTTTGGCTCAGTAGATAGAGTGTTGGCCTATATACTGAAAGGTCCTGGATTCAATTATGGTCAAAGGCACATGCCCAGAGTATGGACTCAACCCCCAGTAGGGGGCTTGCAGGAGGCAACTGATCAATGATTCTCTCTCATCGTTGATGTTTCTATTTGTCTCTCTCCCACTCTCTTGCTCTCTGAAATCATTAAAAATATATTTGAAAAATGAAATAAAGAATTAATAAATGGGTTTAATTACATATTAGACAGATCTGAAGAGAAGATTCATAAACCTAAAGATAAGTCAACAGAATATATGAATGAAATAGAGATAAATAAGAATGAGATGTAAAAAACACAGGAGAAAGGTCTAAAATGTGTATAATTGAAGAATAAGGAAAAAATGGGGCAGAAACAATATTTGAAGAGATAATGGGAGGGAAATTTTTGACACTGGTGAAAGTTAGAAATCCACAGAGTTAAGAAGCTCTCTCTACAGAACCATGTGAAGTACCAGAACTAATCTATTTGGTTAAAAATTAAGATAATGATTACTTTAGGAGAATAGAAACTGGAAGAGAGTATGAGGGAGGTTTAGGTTTGAGCAAAATTATTTTCTTGATTTTGGTGTTTAATCTACATGTAACCATATATTCAGTTTGTGAATAGTCATTGTGGTGCACATTGAAAATACATTCACTTTGTGTATTTTACACTTTAAAATAAAAATATGTAAAATAATAACATTATGCAAATTCCTAACCAGGATTAATATAATGAAAACCAACCAAGTATAGCATAGTAAAATTTCTATAAACAAAACCCAATCATATGCTGCTTACAAAGCACACATCTTTTTTTAAAAAAATATATCTTTTATTGATTTCACAGGGGAGAGGGAGAGAGAGATAGAAACATCAATGATGAGAGAGAATCATTGATTGACTGCCCCCTGTACACCCCCTACTGGGGATCAAGCCTGCAACCTGGGATTATGCCCTTGGCTAGAGTCAAACCTAGGACCCTTCAGTATGCAGATTGATGCTCTATCCACTGAGCCAAACTAGCTAGGGCAAGGCACACATCTATAATAATAAAAGCATAATATGCTAATTAGACCAGACAGCTGAACGACATTCCAGACATCATTTTGGACATTCTTCTGGATGAAGCCGCAGAAGCGGGGGCCAAGGCAGAGTGGTTAGGAGCGATCAGGCAGGCAGGTGAGCAGTTAGGGGCATCAGGCAGGCCAGCAGAGGCATTAGGGATGATTAGGCAGGCAGGTGAATGGTTAGGGGTGATGAGGCAGGCAGGTGAGTGGTTAGGGGTGACTAGGCAGGCAGGCAGAGGTGGTTAGAGGCGATTAGGCAGGCAAGTGAGTGGGTAGGGGTCATGAGCCAGACAAGCAGATCCTGCGCAGGATCGGGCCTAAACCAGCAGTCGGACATCCCTCGAGGAGTCCCAGATTGTGAGGGTGCAGGCTGGGCTAAGGGACCCCTCACCCTGAGTATGAATTTTGTGCACTGGGCCTCTAGTATTTAATAAAGGGGCAAAAAAATAGTTGCAGAAGCTCTAGCCAGTTTTTCCCAGTGGATAGAGCATTGTCCTGCCAATCAGCCTGCCGGTCCAGGATTTGATTCTGGTTAAAGGCACATACCTTAGTTGCAGGCTCCTCCTCAACCTGGGCCCTGGTCAGGGCTCCTGCAGGAGGCAACCAAATAATGTGCTTCTCTCACATTGATGTTTCTCTCTGTCTTTTACTTTCTCCCTAAAAAGCAATGGGAAAATATCCTTGGGTGAGAATTAACAAACAGCAACAACAACAAAAATACCCAAAAAACAAACAAACAAAAAGTTGTAGAAGAATTAAGAGATAAATCAGGCCAACTCTTCCCAAAGAAAGTTTATATAACTATAGAGATATCATGTAAAGCAGACATTAAGACATAAACAATACTCAATGTAAAGGGACATTTCATAATGATAAAGGAATCAGTCCCCTAAGAAGATATAACAATTATAAATTTGTATGCAACCCACAGGTAGCTTTACCTTATAAAAGAAATATTTTAAGAATAAATAGTTGATAAATAAGCCAACCAAAAAATAAGTTAGACTATAGAGAATCTGCCCAACACAATTATAAATTCAATCTGGATGTCAATTTTGACATATATAAAACAAGATAGAGAACACATTATTTTCAAGTACTTATACAATATTTACTGAAATTTTCCTAGTCAAATTTTACCTAGTCATTTTATAAATGAGAAAGTTGAAATGATTATCTCTGAGATAAGAGAAATGAAGCAACTGGCTCAAGGTTATAATAATAGTAGAGCTTTTATCAGAATACTAGAGGCCCGGTGCATGAAATTTGTGCACGGAGTGGGAGCGGGGGATGGGGGTGGTGTCCCTCAGCCCAACCTGCACCCTTTCCAATCTGGGACCCCTTGAGGGATGTCTGACTGCCCGTTTAGGCTCTATCCCAGTGGGATTGGGCCTAAACAGGCAGTCGGACATCCCTTTCACAATCCAGGACTGCTGGCTCCCAACCTCTCACCTGCCGATTGCCCCTAACAACTCCCCTGCCAGCTTGATCAACGCTAACTGCTCCTCTGCTGGCCTGATTGCCCCTAACTGCCCTCCTCCTGCCAGGATGGTCCTCCCCAACTGTCCTCCCCTGCAGGCCTGGGTCCTCCCCAACTGTACTCCCCTGCAGGCCTGGGTCCTCCCCAACTGTACTCCCCTGCAGGCCTGGGTCCCTCCCAACTGCCCTCCCCTGCAGGCCTGGGTCCCTCCCAACTGTCCTCCCCTGCAGGCCTGGGTCCCTCCCAACTGTCCTCCCTTGCTGGCCATCTTGTCATGGCCATCTTTGACCACATGGGGGAAGCCATCTTGTGATGGTCAATTTGCATATTACTCTTTTATTAGACAGGATACATCTTAAATCTGTTTCTCAGTACTTCAGCCTCCTCAATTTCAGTGAGCGAGGCCAAAAGTATATTCTAATAAATACTTCGCAACTTGATCTTCTGAATGCCTAGACAAGAATCAGTTGCTATGAAGACTGTACCATAGACATAAAGGGAAAACTCTATTGTCTGCCACTTTCTGGTCTAACTAGTGGTAGAATGGTGTTAGTAAACAAATGGGCTTTCAATTTATGTTTTAATAACAAGACTAGGATATAATGACTCCAAATATAGTTCATCATGAGTAACTGTAATGTGCTCCAGGAAAGTACACACGTTGAGCAGGACTTTTCTAAACCTTAAACCTCAAACTACTATAATCCTGTAGATTCAACACTAACTAGGAGGTCTATGAACAGTTTTGGTAATTCTTGGATGACAGTGCCACTTCCCCCTGAGTTTCTGTGCAAATAAGAACAGACATAGAACAAAGAGTTTAAAGTTTTGGTAAATGCTCTATGTACAAAATATTAATATTAGCCACACCTGAGACTAATATTGAACCTTCTATATGCAATTAGTATATTAGCTACTATTTACTTGATGCTCACATGTGCCAGGTTCTGTGTGAGATAATTTACATATGTTATATTTAATCTTCACAGGAAAATTTTAAGATGGGCATTAGTCTCTTTTTTTAACTAATGTAGAACCTAGAATTCTGGGGGTTTAAGTAATTTACCCAATGTCAACAATTTTAGTTGGGTTCATATCATGTCTATTTATCATCAATGTCTACCCTTGGTCTATTCTCTACTACAATCTGATACAGAGAAGTAATTATTCCAGAGGATACTGTGTAAAGTAAAGAGGAATGTGGAATACAGAAGAGCAACAGCAGATAATACAGATGAGGGCATTGATCAGAAAAAAGCCAAAACAAAAGCCGAGCTGATATGAGTCTGAGAGAAACTGACCATCAGCTAGAGAGACAAACCTGCATTACTCATAGCTTGGACTGAATGTGTGTGTGTGTGTGTGTGCACGCGCGCGTGGGGGCAGAAGGGCTGATGTGTGATATATGATATATAAGAAAAAAGTATGCATCTTTTAAAATTAACTGTTTAGTAAGATGTATTTTGCTTATTTCATAGTATATTTACAATCATTTTCAATTAATCCTTTTATTAATTAATCCCTAAGTCAGCAATTCTCAAACTGTAGCATGCATCAGATTCACCTGGGGGACTTATTAAGCATGAATTGTTGGGTTCCACCTCCAAAGTTTCTGACCTAGTGTGTCTGGGTGATATTCAAACTTTTCCTCCTCCAACAAGTTTTGAGGTGATGTTGATCATGCTGGCCCAAGGACCACACTTTGACAACTATTGCATAAGAAACTGTTATAGGATAAACTGAAATTTTCAGGTAGGGATAAACAAATACAGCAAATGATTAACAAAAAATAAGGCCTACTATTTACTGAGCAGTTTCTCTTTTACCTATGCTGAATTACTTTATACCAATGACCTCATTTAACCTCCACAACAATCCTTTGAAGTAGATACTGTTGGTTTCCCATTTTATAGATAAGAAAATGGTTAAGAAACTTGCCCAAAGTTGCATTGTTAGAACTATTTAAACCCAACTAGTCTGAATCTAAAAGAAGTCCCAAATTCATGTCTGCATGTTTCTCAAATATGAGTGTGCGAAAGAGATCATACAAAGAATTTTATAAAAATTCAAATTCCTGGGTCCCTTATTCAGAGATTTTGACTCAACATCTTTATAATGAGGCTCAGGAATCTGTATTCCCAACCAACAACCCATTTTTTTAGACACTGAACAAGCAGTAAAGTATTCTGGTCCCAGAGTAAGTGGGCCATGTAACTGGTAGAATTCATGTTATTATGTTATAGGATAAAAGTTTATTCTTGTCTGTGGATGTTGTACAGATCCCATAGATCTTTTTCATCAATGTAAACTATTTTTTTATTTTTATTTTTTTCTTTATTGATTAAGGTATTACATATGTGTCTTTATCCCCCCATTGCTTCCCCCTCTACCCTCGATTCACGCCCTCACCCCCCTAGTGTCTGTGTCCATTGGTTAGGCTTATATACATGCATACAAGTTCTTTGGTTGATCTCTCCCCCGTACCCTCACCTTCCCCTACCTTCCCTCTGAAGTTTGATGGTCTGATCAATGTTTCTTTATTTCTGGATCTGTTTTTGTTCATCAGTGTATGTTGTTCATTATATTCTATAAATGAGTGAGATCAGTGATATTTATCTTTCTCTGACATGTGAACTATTAATTTGTTATATTTTTAGTTTATTATTTAACCATTAATTTAACAGTTACATACAAATTTAAAATATGTGGACCATTATATATGGTAACTACAACAGTTGACAATGATGACGTGTGTTTCTTCCTTTGGTCAATTGGCTGTTACAATTTAACAGTGACTCCCAACGTTGAAAGGTATCAGAATCCCACAAGGGCTATGTTGGTGGGTGTTGTGCATTTATAAGTACTTGAATGAGCTTTGTAGGTTGTAGTAATCCAGTAGGACCAGAGTGAAGTTCAAATGGCTCTATTTTTTACTAGTGCAACATTCTAAGTGACTCATATCATAGAAACCACTTTCAGACCTTGTTCATGATGACAGTCTCTTCTAATTATAAAGAGCTGAATTACAGAGAGCAAACTGTGCCGTTTGTTCAGCTGTTTTTGAGTATGTGTTCTGTTGGAGTCCTTTCACTTTGTTGCCTCACGGAGTCACAGATGGCGGTTCTGTCAGTCACAGCAGTCCAGCCTAAGATTAGACTGAGAGACCAGAGAGAGGGGCCTGAGCAGCGGAGGGGCCCACACTCTTCTGACCCAAGATTCTGGGGCTCAGTTGGAGAAGTCACAAGTTATTACTTCATTGATTTTTCTCAAGCAGTCACATAACTTCAAGTAGAAAACCCACACAAATGCTTTGTAGAAGCATTACAAGCAAGATTATGAATCTAGTTTTGGAGCTGAAGGAAGGCCATCCATTCATTCACCTTCTAAATGCTAAGCACTGTTATCAGCACTGAGGACTCTGTAAGAAACCAGAAGACACACCCTTGCCCTGGAAGTGGCTTAAACTGATTAGGATATTTAGAAAATAAACAAAGAAATAAATAACCATGCTTCCAATAGTGATAAGCATTACAGAAAAATAAAACAATAATCTCAAAGAGATGACTAAGGGTGAGATGGTGCTAAAGAAGGCTGATGGGAAAACACTGGGATGAGGTGTCGATTGAGCAAAATCTTAAATGATAAAAAGCAATTAGCCATGTGAAGAAAAAGTGAGAGATAGAGGAGAAAAGTTACATAATATTTCTGAGACTGGATTTTTTTCTTCACTTCCTCCCTCTGACCTGCTTTGCTCCCTCCTCCATTCCTTCCTTCTTCCCATTCTCCTTTTAAGCTCTACCAACTCCCCCTTTATAACTTTTCTTCTCTCCCTCTTTTTCTCTCATCCTACCTTTGCCATACATTCTTCTCTACTTACTTCCACTGTTTTAATACTTATCTATCTACCTGCCTAATTAACCACTATCATTTATCTTTTTTTTCTTTTCTGACTTCTACTTTTAAAATCTGTCCCCAGTACACAACTATACTTGTCTTCATTATAGGCCCTGTAGTTCACTCATACATCCTCTTTTTTTAACTCTGCAATCCACTGACTCTTTTATAAAGTTCTTCCCTCCATCCTGTTCCACCCCTCCCCCACCTGGTTACTTCCCCCCAAACTCTCCCTGGCTGATGCTCCCTCCATCTGCCCCCTGCCCATCTCTCCGTCTCCTGATTCCTGGGGGTTCACCCCAGCTCTGAAGGGAAACCGGGGCCTCTCACAGGAGACCCCTGCCTGGAACCCATCGAAGGCCCTCGCTGGGGCCTGGATGGCTGGGGCCTGGATGGCTGGCTCCCAGCCCTGTGGCTGGGGCCTGGGAATAGACCGACCATGGGCTAAGCCTCCGTGTGTGCTTGCCCCTGCGATTGGTCTATTCCCAGGCCCCAGCTGCAGGGGTGGGGGCTTGCCTGGCTGGCTGCCACTGCTGCCTGGAACCGACTGTGGGGGCACGCACACACGCAGGCCAAGCCTCCACATGTGTGTGCCCCCACCATTGGTCTATTTCCAGGCCGCAGCCTCAGGGCCTGCTCGCTCCTCCTGCCCTGCTCCTCCTGCCCATCTGCCCTGCTGGACCATGGTGTGCGGTGGGCCTGTGCCATCTTGGCTGGGCTAATTTGCATACAGTCGCTCTGATTGGCTGGTTGGCGTGGCTTAGGCATCCTGAAGAGATGGTTAATTTTAATATTACACTTTTATTAGATTAGATGATTAAGAAAACAACAGGAATCCTATATAATAAAAGGCTAATATGCAAATCGACCTAATGGCGGAACAACCAATCACTATGATGCACACTGACCACTAGGGGGCAGATGCTCAATGCAGGATCTGTCCCCTGGTAGTAAGTGCACTCCCACAGGGGGAAGTATCACTCAGTCTGAAGCTGGGCTCATGGCTGGTGAGTATAGTGGCAGTGGCAAGGGCCTCTCCTGCCTCCATGGCAGTTGGACATCCCCCAAGGGCTCCCAGACTGTGAGAGGGTACAGGTTGGGCTGAGGGACCCCGAGTGCATGAATTCGTGCTTCAGGCCTCTAGTATGCTATAGTAATCTTATAGTTATTTGATTGGCAACCCAGACACCTTTCTCTTTGATAGAAATTTCTTAGCTGTGAATCTTGGCCAAATCTGTCTCCCTGAAAGCCCAAATAAGCAGACACTTCCTCTCCCTGCTTTCTGGCAGCTCTATTAAGTATGTGACTTAAATTTGGCCAATTAGAAGCATCCACTGGGGACTTTGAAACTTGAATGAATAAGGTAAATATAGTGGGAAGTAGCACCTCAGCAGGACTAGAGAGTGATACCCAAAAATAAATAATAAAATTCACTAAAAAGGTGACAAATATTTTACACCAATTTCAAAACAAGGTCCTATAACTACTATTGTTTACTGATGGGTTCACTCATTTACTATGGAAATACTAGGAAGCTTAGATGAATATCTTACCATGAGAAAATTCGAAGTCTCATGGGGAAGAAAGTCATAATTACAAGAACAAAGGTGATAGCAGCAGCGACCACATAACAGCACAGCATCAGAAGTGCTATCAGAGAGAGGCATATGTCAGATATGTACAGAGGCATAAAAAAGAAATTGAGTTCAGCTGCCTGTAAGGGATCAAAGAGAGGCAGAGGCAGCTTCACTAGAGCACTGGAAATTGGATAGAACTCACTCTGCAATCAAAAGGAGAAAGTCATTTTGGGAAGAAGAATATTAGATGCAGAAGCATGTAGCCATGAAAAAACCTAGCACATTTAGGAAAATGTGAGTGGTTTCCCCAGTGATTTTACATGAAACCTATTCTAATGATAGGTTAATACATGACTGAATGAATGCACGCATGAATAAAACTAAGCTTCGGGCAAAGTTTTGGTAATACTGTAAGTCAATAATTTCCCAGCTGATTTGTTAGCCCATGAGCTTGAATGATTCTAATTCACTTCTCAGCTTAGCTGTTGAGGAAGTCCATGACTATTTTTTTAGCTAAGAAATACATTAATAACATTCTTACATGACTATTTATTGCCAATGAAAATGTAGATCTACAATCTTAAAATAAAAAAATAATTTTCATGGAATTAATAAAAAGTAAGCAATTTAAATACCATAAATAGGTTAACTTAGCACTACCATTTTAAAACCTCATTAGTTATAAATTTAATAACTTAATAATTTGCATGTTATATTGAAAGATAATTAACCCTACAAAAAGTGATGTCTCTTTGGATGAACAAAATGAGAAATATTTAAATATGTAGTTTTTTATTTCTGTTTAACATATTGGTCAGGAATAACCAGGGGGAAATGCTAGAATTTGTCAAGTGTCCTTAAGGTTTTTATGTTTTGTTCTGTTTACAAAATAAGTCTCTTTTAAAGTTAAATGTGTCTAAATTTTACAGAAAAAATAAAATTAAAATCTTACTTTTTTAAAAATAGTACTTTAGATCATAGACCTTTATTTAAGTAAGGGTTTATTTTTTCTTTTCTTTGTTTTTATTGTTGACACTATTACAGATGTCCCCCAATTTAACCCTCTTTACCATCCTCCACCCAGAACCTGCTCCTTCCCTTGGGCCTTCACCTCACTGTTGTCTGTGTCCATGAGCTATACTAGTACATATATGCATGTATGTGCTTTGGCTAATCTCTTCCATTTATTTTTAAAGTCTCCAAGGTGAACTCAGTGAAGATGGATTGAGAGTTTTGCCAGCTGCCTTAGTGAACATTGTCATAGAGCCAGTCCGTGTGACATTTAAACTCTGCTGAAATGTTAATCTGAATCTTTGAATTTATTGTATTAATCCTTAAGTCAAGCCTAATTCTAAAACAGTCATAGTTTCATATTTTCTACTATTATATGTCCCTATCTTATTTGTTATTTAATATTGATCTCTGACCTTCAGAAGAAAGAAAAATCAACAATGCTTAATGACTAACCATCTATACTAATAAAAGGGTAATATATTAATTAGCCTGGGAGACCTTCCAGACATCCTTCCACACAAAGCTATGGTGGCGGGGCCGAGGCAGAGGCGGTTAGGGGTGATCAGGCCAGCAGGGGTGGGAAGTTGGGGGTGAGCAGGTTGGCAGGGGGGGCAATTGGGGGTGATCAGGCCAGAAGGGGGGACAGTTGGAGGTGATCAGGCCAGAAGAGGGAGCAGTTGGGGATGATCAGGCCAGCATGCACAATGGTTAGGGGCAATCAGGCAGACAGGCAGGTGAGTGGTTAGGAGCCAGAAGTTCTGGATTGCAAGAGGGATATCTGACTGCCAGTTTAGGCCTGAGGGGTCTCAGAGGGGTCCCAGATTGGAGAGGGTGCAGGCCTGGCTAAGGGACATTCCCCGCATGCACGAATTTCTTCCACTGGGCCACTAGTCTAATCTATAGTAATAAGAGCATAATATTGCTAATTAGACTGGACATCCTTCCAGGTGACCTTCTGGACAAAGCTGAAGCTGTGAGGGAAGCCTGGGCCCTGGGTGCCTGCTGGCGGTCAAAGAGAAGCCCAGGTCCCAGGTGCCGGAGGGAAGCCAGTGCTGGCAGCTGAGGGAAGGAAGGCCTACTCTGGCACAAATTTCATGCATCAGGCCTCTAGTCTATATAATACTAGTAAAAGCCTAAGTGACTATTTCAAAGGAACGACCAAAACAACCAGTCGCTATGATGCTCACTTACCATCAGGGGCAGATGCTCAATGCAGGAGCTGCCCCCTGGTGGTCAGTGCGCTCCTACAGAGGAGTGGCAACTCAGCCAGAAGCCAGGCTTATGGCTGGCGAGTGCAGCAGCAGTGGCGGGAGCCTCTCCCACCTCTGTGGCAGCACTAAGGAGCAGTAAGCTGCATGGTAAGGAGTGAGAAGGCAGGCTATAAGAGCGAGGGATCCTGGATTATGGGAGGGATGTCTGACTCCCAGCCGAAGGGTCCTTGACTGCAAGAGGGTGCAGGCCTGGCTGAGGGACCCTCCCCACCCAGTGCTCCAATTTAGTGCACTGGGCCTCTAGTAGTATGATAGTTTTAAAACATATTCACATCATTTATACAGTCATCCTAATGCCAAAAGGTCAATATTGTCTAACCTCACCTATTGATCTCATATCTGAATTCCTGTCTTTCCCTTACAGTTAGAGCCTTTCCTTCACCTTAAAACACACTTTACCTTTGTCGTCACTTTACCTATTCCATTTCTTCGTGTTTCTAAGTTAAATTTTACACCCCATCCCATGTCATATTTTGGACATATGCAATCCAGTAGTCAGCTACCTGGATTTCAATGGTGCCCCACTATAGTCAGACTTTCACTGTTCCATGAGTAGGCTGGTGGGCTCAAGTTGCTCTGGTCCAAGGGATTAAAAAGAGTTGACTCTCTTTCTCTCCCAATGCTGGCCATGTGGGTTTTTACACTTTGCCTTTAAATCACTTATGAGCAAAGACACTCCCCTCCTGAGATAATTCATGTCTCTCTACTATGATGACTTTATACCTTCCTTAGTCTCACATTTTACAACACATCTGACCTTGATATGCTAACGGTACTTCTTTCATGTAGTATTTTCAAGATAAACAAAAAAAGCTCTTGCTTGAGCCATCTGACATGAAATGATAATATCATTAAAAAAAAGTCCTCTCTCCCTTGAGTGGGAAGATTTGATACTGGCAGGTCCTGATTTTATGTCTGTAGATATCAAGTACAACTTTCTGCCTTGCATGGAACAGAGACCTTATCTCTGTTGTTCCCATGGACATCAAGTCCACCCACCTCAATTATCGGCAATGGCAATACCTTTCTGTTCCCTAGGGTGGCCAGTGTAAACTTGTCTTTATAATATAA
>PVJC01002694.1:8476-76948 GCA_004026665.1 Murina feae | reverse complement strand
CCCTGTAAATGTTGGAGATTAAACCTTTATCAGAGATATCATTGGCAAATATATTGTCCCATGCAGTGGGCTTTCTTGTTGTTTTGTTGATGGTTTCTTTTGCTGTGCAGAAGCTTTTTATTTTGATATAGTCCCATTTGTTTATTTTCCCTTTAGCTTCCATTGCCCTAGGAGCTGTGTTGGTGAAGAAATTCTTTCGGTTTATGTCTGAGATTTTGCTACCTGTGGATTCCTCTAGTATTTTTATGGTTTCCATTCTTACGTTTAAGTCCTTTATCCATTTTGAGTTTATTTTTGTGTATGGTGTAAGTTGATGGTCTAGTTTCATTTTTTTGCATGTGTCTAACCAAATTTCCCAGCACCATTTATTGAAGAGACTGTTTTGGCTCCATTGTATGGTCTTTCCTCCTTTGTCAAATATTAATTGAGCTTAGTGGTTCAAGTCAATTTCTAGGTTCTCTATTCTATTCCATTGGTCTATACGTCTGTTCTTGTACCAGTACCAAGCAGTTTTGAGAACAGTGGCTTTGTAATACAGCTTGATATCTAGAACTGAGATCCCTCCTACTTTGTTCTTCTTTCGAAGGATTGCCGCAGCTATTCGGGGCTTTTTAAAAAAAATTCCAGATGAATTTTTGCAGAGTTCTTTCTAGATCTGTGAAATATGCTGTTGGTATTTTAATGGGGAGTGCATTGAGTCTATAGATTGTTTTGGGTAGTATGGACATTTTGATGATGTTGATTCTACCAATCCATGAACACGGAATGTTCTTCCATCTGTTTATGTCTTCCTCTATCTCTTTTTTTCAGTGTACTGTAGTTTTCCAAGTATAGGTCTTTTACATACTTCATTAAGCTTATTCCTAGGTATCTTAATTTTTTTGGTGCAATGGTAAATGGGATTGCTTTTTTAATTTCTCTTTCTGTAAGTTCATTATTGGCATATAAAAATGCCATAGATTTCTTGGTGTTAATTTTGTATCCTGCTACATTACCATATTCATTTATTAGGTCTAATAAATTTTTGATGGAGTCTTTAGGGTTTTCTAAGTACAGTATCATGTCATCTGCGAATAATGACAATTTTACTTCTTCTTTTCCAATTTGGATGCCTTTTATTTCTTCTTCTTGCCTGATCACATTGGCTAGCACTTCCAGTACTATGTCAAATAGAAGTGGTGAAAGTGGACACCCCTGTCTTGTTCTTGTTCTCAAGGGAACTGGTTTTAGTTTTTGCCCATTGAGTATGATGTTGGCTGTAGGTTTGTCATATAAGGCTTTTATTATGTTGAGGTATGATCCCTCTATTCCCACTTTGCTGAGAGTTTTTATCAAGAAAGAGTGTTGGATTTTGTCAAATGCCTTTTCTGCATCAATTGATATGATTATGTGATTTTTGTCTCTCAATTTGTTTATGTGATGTATCATGTTTATTGATTTGCAGATATTGTACTAGCCTTGCATTCCTGGAATAAATCCCACTTGGTCATGGTGTATGACATTTCAAATGTAATGCTGGATCCAGTTTGCTAGAATTTTGTTGAGGATTTTAGCATTTATGTTCATCAGGGATATTGGCCTGTAATTCTCTTTCTTTGTGGTGTCTTTATCTGGTTTTGGTATTAGGGTAATGCTGGCTTCATAGAAAGAGCTTGGAAGTGTGCCTTCATCTTGAATTTTTTTGGCATACTCTGAGAAGGATTGGCTTTAGTTCTGCTTTCAATGTTTGGTAAAACTCCCCTGTGAAGCTATCTGGTCCAGGGCTTTTGTTTTCTGGAAGCTTTTGGATGATTGTTTCAATTTCATCAGTAGTTATGGGCCTAATCAGGTTTTTTGATTCTTCCTGATTGAGTTTTAAAAGCTTGTATTTTTCTAGGAATGTGTCCATTTCATTGAAGTTATTCAGTTTGTTGTAGTATTTTTTGACAATCCTTTGAATATCAGTAGGGTCAGTTGTTATTTCACCTCTTTCATTTCTGATTTTGTTTATTTGGGTCCTCTCTCTTCATTTTTTGGTGAGACTGGCGAGGGGTTCATCAATCTGGTTAATTCTTTCAAAGAACCAGCTCTTAGTTTTGTTGATCTTTTGTATTTTTTTTTTTTTTTTGGTGTCTATGTCATTTATTTCTGCTCTGATCTTCATTATTTCCTTCCTTCTGGATACTGTGGGCTTTTCTTGTTGCTCTCTTTCTAACTCTTTGAATTGTAGGTCATTTATTACCAGTTTCTCTTGTTTTTTGAGGTAGGCCTGTATAAAGCTATGAACTTCCCTCTCAGGACTGCTTTCGTTGTGTTCCATAGATTTTGGATTGTTGTGTTTTCATTGTCATTTGTTTCCAGGATGATTTTTATTTCTTCTTTGATCTCTCTGGTAACCCACTCATTGTTTAATAACATGCTATTTAGCCTCCAAATGTTTGATTTTTTTCAATATTTTTATTGTAGTTGGCTTCTAGTTTTATGCCATTGTGATCTGAGAAGATGTTTGTTATAATTTCTATTCTCTTGAATTTGAAGAGACTTTGCCTGTGTCCTAATATATGGTCTATCTTTGAAAATGTCCCATGTGCACTGGAGAAGAATGTATATTCTGTAGCTTTGAGGTGAAATATTCTGAAGATGTCAACTAAGTCCATCTGATCTAGTGAGTCATTTAGGATTGCTGTTTCTTTGCTGATTTTTTGCTTAGAGGATTTATCCAGTGGTGTCAGTGGAGTATTAAAGTCCCCTACTATAACTGTATTGCTATCATTCTCTCCCTTGATGTCTTCCAGAAGTTGTTTTATGTATTTGGGTGCTCCTGTATTGGGTGCATACATGTTTACCAGAGTTATATCTTCTTGCTGAATTGCTCCTTTTAGTATTATGTAATGGCCTTTCTTATCTCTTGTTATGGCCTTTACTTTGAGGTCT
The DNA here is from genome assembly GCA_004026665.1 of Murina feae. Classification (NCBI taxonomy): domain Eukaryota; kingdom Metazoa; phylum Chordata; class Mammalia; order Chiroptera; family Vespertilionidae; genus Murina; species Murina feae. Next base: position 74,035 of record PVJC01002694.1, on the reverse strand, counting down.
ATTTTGTCAGATGTAAGTATCGCAACTCCAGCTTTTTTTTCATTTCCATTTGCCTGAAAAAATTTTTTCCATCCCTTCACTCTCAGTCTGTGTGAATCCTTTGTTCTGAGGTGGGTCTCTTGCAGACAGCAGATAAATGGGTCCTGTTTTCTTATCCATTGAGCTACCCTGTGTCTTTTGATTGGAGCATTTAATCCATTTACATTTAATGTTATTATTGAAAAGTACTTGTTTGTGGTCATTTTTATCCTTAATGTTTGTATTTCTTCTTGTCTTTCTGTTTCTTCTTTTTTATTTTAAAAATATATTTTATTGATTTTTTACAGAGAGGAAGGGAGAGGGATAGTTAGAAACATCGATGAGAGAGAAACACCGATCAGTTGCCTCTTGCACACCCCCTACTGGGGATGTGCCCACAACCAAGGTACATGCCCTTGACCGTAATCGAACCTGGGACCCTTCAGTCCACAGGCCAACGTTCTATCCACTGAGCCAAACCGGTCAGGGCTGTTTCTTCTTTTTACAGCAGTCCCTTTAGCATTTCTTGCATTGCTGGCTTGGTAGCAATAAACTCTCTTAGCCCTTTTTTGTCTGTGAAGCTTCTGATTCCACCTTCAATTTTGAATGCTAGCCTTGCTGGGTATAGTATTCTTGGATTAATTCCCTTGCTTTGCATCACTTTGTATATTTCATTCCATTCCCTTCTTGCCTGATGTGTTTCTATTGAGAAGTCAGCTGATATTCTAATAGGAGATCCCTTGCAGGTAATTTTCTGTTTCTCTCTGGCAGCCTTTAAGATTCTTACTTTGTTGTTGGTATTTGGCAATTTAATTATGATGTGTCTTGGTGTTGGTCTTTTGGGTTCATCTTATTTGGCACCTCTGTGCTTCTTGGACTTGTGTAGTTTTTTTCTTGCCAATATCAGGGAAGTTTTCTGTCATTATTTCTTCAAACAGGTTTTCTATTCCTTGCTTCTCCTCCTCTCCTTCTGGTACTCCTATTAAGTGAATATTGTTTCGTTTTGTGTTGTTCCAGAGCTCCCGTAGGCTCTCCTCTTGCTTTTTAAGTTTTTTTCCAGTTGCTCCTGTGTTTGTTTGTTTTTTCCTACCTTGTCTTCTAATTTGCTGATGCGGTCCTCAGCCTCTTCCAGTCTACTGTTTAAACCTTCCATTGTGTTATTTATTGCAGCTATGTTATTCTTCATTTCCTCTTGGTTCCTTTTCATATTGGTGACATTCTCATTCAGCTCCTTATAATTCTCATTGAGTTGTGTGTATTTGTCTTCCAGCTGTTTGAGCATCCTTATAACCATTACTCTGAATTCTTTCTCTGATAAGTTAGTAGCCTCTATTTCATTTAACTCCGTTTCTGGTGATTCCTCTTTTTCTTTCCTTTATGGATTGCTTTTTTGTCTTCCCATGTTTTGCTGTAATGTTTTAATTGTAGCTCCAATTGCTTTGCTACCCAATTCCTTTTGGGAATGGTGCTCCTGGTGTGACTTCTCAGGTCTTCTGAGTTTGGAAGTCTATTGTAGCTCCCTACTTGAGCTATTTGGGTTCTCTTGATGTAGGTCTGTGAGCTGAAAAGACACAACTGATGTGTCTAGAAGTCAGCAGCTGTCGAGGGGGTGTCCCAATTTTTGCTGTCTTGTGCTCTTGGTTGAAATCACGCGTGCCCAGTGGGGACTCCCAGTGGCACCCAGGAACCGTCTGTTGGGGTGTTGGGGCTCAGGAGGCCTGTGTTCTGGAAAGGCATGACTGTGGTGTCCAGAGTTCTGTAGTTGTGAGGTAGACAGAAAATCACACCCACCTGGGGCTCTCAGTGTCTCCCAAGAGAAGTCTGTGGAGCCACACACTTGGGCGACCTGGGTACAGATACTTGTGACTGCGCTGAGCTGGGGCCCACAGTGGCTTCCCAGAGAAGTCTGTTGAGCCGTGCGCCTGGGCAACCTGTACATAGCTACACGTGAGTGCAGTGAGCTGGTGCCCACAGTGGCTTCCCAGAGAAGACTGTTGAGCTGCATGCCTGGGCAACCTGTACACAGCTACACGTGAGTGTGGCGAGCTTGGGCCCACAGTGGCTCCCCAGAGAAGTATGTTGAGCTGTGCGCCTGGGTGACCTGTGGGCAGCTATGTGCAAATGTGAGGGGCTGAGATCTGGACACACGTGAATGTTAGTTCAGAGGTTTGTTGCTGGGGAGGGGAAGGCTGCACTTACTGCTGCAGACACTGTGCTCTGTTGGCAGTGGAGATCCCTTTTTTTTTTTTTTTTGCTGGAGTGGCTGCTGGGTCGCACAGGCAGTGTCCAAGCTCATATTTTTTAAATTAAATCTTTATTGTTCAGACTATTACAGATGTTCCTTTTTTTTTAACTCCCATAACTTCCCTCCACCTGGTCCCCACCCACCCCGTGCCCTTCATACCACCACTGCCTTCATCCATAGATGTAAGATTTTTGTCCAGTCTTTTCCCATACCCCTCATACCCTCTTCCCCTTGAGAATTGTCAGTCCATTCCTTTTCTATGCCTTTACTTCTATTCTATTACCCAGTTTATTCTGTTCATCAGATATTTCTATTGACTTGTTATATTCACTTGTTGATAGATATGTATTTGTTGCCACTTTGTTGTTCATACTTTTTATTTTTACCTTTTTCTTCTTCTTCCTCTTCTTAAAGAATGCCCTTCAGCATTTCAAGTAATCCTGGTTTGGTGGTGATGTACTCTTTTAGCTTTTTCTTGTCTGTGAAGCTCTTTATCTGACCATCAATTTTACATGATAGCTTTGCTGGGTAGAGTAATTTTGGTTGTAGGTTCTTGCTATTCATCACTTTGAATATTTCTTGCCAGTCCCTTCTGGCCTGCATGGTTTCTGTTGAGAAATCAGCTGACAGTCATATGGGTACTCCCTTATAGGTAACTAACTGCTTTTCTCTTGCTGCTTTTAATATTCTCTCTTTGTCTTTTGCCCTTGGCATTTTAATTATGATGTGTCTTGGTGTGGTCCTCCTTGGATTCCTTTTGTTTGGGATTCTCTGTGCTTCCTGGACTTGTAAGTCTATTTCTTTCACCAGGTGGGGGAAGTTTTCTGTCATTATTTCTTCAAATAAGTTTTCAGTCTCTTGCTCTCTCTCTTCTTCTGGTACCCCTGTAATTCTGATGTTGGTACACTTAAAGTTGTCCCAGATGCTCCTTACACTATCTTCACAATTCTGGATTCTGTTTTCTTTTCCTGTTGGGTGCTTTTTGCTTTTTCGTATTTCGAATCTTTGACTTGATTCTTGCAAACCTCTAGTCTGCTGTTGGATCTCTGTATAATATTCTTTATTTCAGTCAGTGTATGCTTAGATTTACTGAGGGTCTCACTAAGTTTATTGGCAGATTCTAGAAAATTCTTGAAAAATCTTAAAACCATAGCTCTGAACTCTACATCCAGTAGTTTGCTTTCCTCCATTTCTGTCACTTGTGACCTGCTTCTTTGTCTCCGCATTTTGGCTGCTTCCCTGTGTTGATAGAGTGGCTTTCTGTGCTAGGTGTCCTATAGGGCCCAGTGATTCAGCCTCCCCAATCACCTGGGGTGGACACTCTTGTTGTACGCCTTTGAAGGCTGGGTGCACAGTCTTGTTGTAGTTATCACTGGGAGGTACCACTGAGAGGAAATGACCTCCAGGCCTTTCTCCTCGTTGTTTGGGGTTTGGAACTTTTTGAGTTCTCTGTCCCAGCTACAGTCTGTTAATTTAGGCTGTAGGCAGACAGGAGCACAGCTTGGGTGGGGTTGTAAGTTGGGTGGGGTGGGGTCTCAGAATCACCGGGGTGGAGCAACCCGAGATGGCTGCCCCTCAGCTGACTCCATGGCTTCTTCTGGTTTTCGTGTCTCCATGCCCTGGCGTCTGTGCGCCCCTGAGTCCTGGAGACTCGGAGCTCCACATCAGTGATCACTGCAAACAGCTCTGCTAGAACACCACTCGTCTTCTGCCCTGTTGCCTGACAGCGCGCAATGCATTCTTTGTGACCCTGGAGTTTATAATCTCCTTCCAAGCTGTGGAACCAGGTGCTGCCGCCACCACCATTTACCCATGCTGCCACCATTTTGCATGCATCCGTACCTCTCAGTTTTGGTGCTGGAAACTTCTACTCAGTCTCAATGCACTCCTTCTCTTGCCTTCTAGTTGTAAAGCTTCCACTCCCTTGGTTCTGGAGATGGCTGTTTATTTTTATATTTGTATTTTTTTTAATGTGGTGTGGGAGGCTGCACATTTAGGTATATACCTTATGCCGCCATCTTGGTTGTCCTAAAGCTCATATTTAGTTCTTGTTTTCAGTTCCTTACTGGAATTAATTTATTAATCCTAACAAGCATCTTATGTGATAGGTATGTTGAGAGCTTCATCGTCTACCTTTGCTGATGAGAAAGTTGAGGGGTAAAGACATTAAGTGATTTGTCCAAGATCACACAGCTAATAAGTGGTAGAAACAGGACCTGAACCCAGCTTGTCTGGCTCCAGAGCCTGGATGTTTAGCCACTAATCTAGACTGTCTCAGTCTTAGTACAAACAATATTATTCTTTATACGAAAATCATTCCAGCTGACTCCTTTAGAAAAGACAGTATTTTTTATTTCTCAAAGTGTCCTTTGTTGGATCAGTAACCAAAGAAGAGAACACTTTGTCTTCCTGGATGCTGATGGTGTGGGGTAACTTCAGGGGCCTGCAACCAAGGCTGAGACAGAGGGTCTTGCACTCAGATGGGGATCCCTCGCTTGAGGTGCAATGCTCAGTGGTTACCACCTTGAAATCCTTAAATTTGTTTTTAAATTTGCATTTTTTTAGTCCTATGGATATCACTTGTTCTAGAAACTTGACATCCCAGCTCCTCTGCCTGTCTGCCTCCTTGTGGGTTCTTGGCAGCCCATTTCCCAGAACTGCTTGGTAATGAGTAATGGCTGCTGCCCTCTGCTTTGATGGGAACCTGACTGGGCTGCACTCACCTTGCCAGCATCCCATGCTCAAGAGCATATGGCATGATAAAGCAAATTAAAAAACATCATGACCAATAGAAAGAGAGACTACTGAAGAAAGTACAAGGGTTCCTGCATTTTCCCTTCCACGAGGCCTCACAAATTATGTGCAGGTCCTGGCTGACCCTCAACAGTGGGGTCACCTGGGAGAATCTCAGGGCCCACGCCAGACCTGCTGTCTCAGCAACTACATGTTCACAAGACCCCCTGTGATTCCTGTGCACTTGGAGTCAGAGATGCACAGCCCCAGTGATAGCTTCCAAATGTGCCCGATTATCTGAATGCTGCAAAAAGCCTCCCAGGGACTGAGGCTCAGCCAAGTGTGGGATCCATGTCTCCCAGCCTTGCCTGATGATCAGAATCAACTGGGACTAATGTTTCAAAGCAGAAGCACCAGGATTCCATCCTCCATTATCTGAGACTCTCCTCAGGAAGGCCTTGGGAATATGTATGTTTAACACACACTGCCGATGACCCTTCTGATCCATAAGCTTGGGAAACCCTTTATAAATGACCATAGGACCTAGAAGCATCCCAAACATCCCTATACCTGTCACTTACCTGGAGGCCCTGGCTTAACCTCGCTTGTAATTTGTAAGCATTTTAACTAGAGCTGCTTCATCTCAAGCGTCTGTGTGTTTGCAGGTAGCAGTTAGGAGTCATTTCCGTGGATCACACCAAAAGACAAATGACACGGGGCCTGGTTATCATAAAGATATCAAGATAAAGTAACACAGCCTGGCCCCTGAGGGTTACTTTTTATGAGTAACCTCTGTTGACCTTAGGAGGATTGAGGGGAAGAGACAAAGCAGTGTTTGTACCCGGCAGCTCTGTGATCACTGATGTTCTCAAAGCCCTCGGACCGCTGTATGGTGATGGTAGTCAGGAAGGTCAACAGCCTATTAGAGGGCATCAGGACTGACCCAGGAATGGCAGGGCTTCATCCTGCCCCAAAGAATTTGCATTTGGATCTGGGCTCTGGGCATAGTGCTGCCCTTGGACCCCAAACAGACATAGAGGTGGGAAGAAGCTGAGTCCAGGTTCTTTCTGTAGGAGACGCAGTGGGCAGTCACCACCCTAAGTCAGCTAAGGTCGCTGCATGATTTCTGTGCCCTGTGTGGACCATGGAAGAGCCATGGCCAGAAAACAGAGGCATTAATGCAGAGGCTGCAGACTCCAAAGCCTCCAGGGGCCAAGGCAGGACAGCTGGTGGCCTGTCCCTTCTGAAGGGGACAAACTCTTGGCTCACGTCAGTGGTTGCCGTGTGGGGATGTGGGCTCAGCATTCCAGGGGATTCTGGTTGTGTATTGTTTTTTTTTTGAGAGAAGCCTGAAACCTAGATTTTCATGTTAAATTTCCTTTAAAGCAATGAATCTTCAATTTAAGGAATATTGAAAGCACTGTTCAAGCCAGACACAACTTATTGGTGGGACAGACCTGGCCTGGAGGAAGAGCGTAGACTGTTTCAGGTGGGCTAGCAAGGAGGACTGCCACCACCCGTTACAATGCCACAGCGGGGTCCTGCTCTGGTACCATTGTCACAGAAGGAAACTGTGGTACATGCACGGTGTGTGTGTGTGTGTGTGTGTGTGTGTGTGTGTGTGTGTGTGTGCGCGCGCACGCACACGCGTGCAACTCCTTTATTCCTAACAAATTAGAGTTTAAGCATGTTTGTTCTTGGGTTCTTGTTCTCTCTCTCTCTCACAGACACATGTGTGTATGTTTATGTGTATACTGATGCATATGTGCATGCATACATATACATATATGCATATAAATGTAATATGTTACATAGTTACTATACATCATTATGGTCATACCATTCACAGCTTTCATTTGTTTTGATTTGTTAATGACCACCAGTGCCAGTTGTTAAAATATGTCCATGTACAAATTACATATATAAAATTACTTTATACTAGAGGCCTGGTGCATGAAAATTCATGCACTGGAGGTGGGAGGCGGTCCCTCAGCCCAGCCTGCCCCCTCTCACAGTCCAAGAGCCCTCAGGGGTGGGAGGTAACCCAGCGATCAGGGGAAGGGGATGCCCCATCACACCTCTGCTGCTGCCACTGCAGACAACGCAAGCCTCAGCTGGTCCTGGTTATCTGAGCCTCGGGAGGCCCTGGGCTGTTGGGAAGCTGCCATCTGAGGCTTGCCTGTGCCTCGGGCTGGCCCTGGGCATCTGGGGGGCTGAGGGGACTGGGTGTCTCTGAAGGCAGGCACAGCAGGGCTGAGGGGACTGGGCACTGCCATCTTGTGGCTGTGAGTGCTGCCATCTTTGTGATGGTGTGAGGGTCAATTAGCATATTACCTCTTTATTAGATAGGATTATAAAATATGATACATATGTCGTCATATATCGAGTCTTTCCTACTATCAGACTGGCCAATGGACTAGCAGCTTGGTCAACATTGGACCATCTACTTTTGATTCTTTTGTTAAGCAGTAAGTAAGTGTCCTTGTTTGACCCTCTGCTCTTCAGTGTGGTCCTTGAACCAACTGCATTAGCATCCCCTTGTTAGAAATGTAAAATCTCAGGCTGCGCCCCAGACCTATTGAGTCAGGATCACCATCTTAACAATTTCCCCAATGATTGTGTACACATTAAAATTTTAGAAGCACTTTTTTAAGTAGATCAAACCTCATTCTTTCATTTTGGAGCCTTTTCCTGTGCTGTTCCTTTTTCCTGAAACACCTTTCCCACCATGTTTTGCATTGCTGAGGCCTCAGCCCTGCTTGCAAAATATTTGATATCTGGTAGGCCTCTTGAGTTGCAGACCGGTGCTTTTAAAGAAATTCTTAGGCTCATTTGATAGCCTTTGGTCTAGTTATCTGTTACTGCCTAACAGATTATCCCAAAATTTAGCAGCTTAAAACAACACACATTTATCCTCTCATAGCTTCTATGAGTCAGGAGTCTAGACACAGCTTGATTGAGTCCTCTGTTTTATGGTCTGTCATGATTTTACAATCAAAGTGTCATCTGGGGCTGCATCCTCTTCCAAAGGCTCAAGTGGGCAAGACCCACTCCCAGGCTCACTCATGGATGCTGTCAGAATTCAGCTCCTTTAGGGTGTGGCTCTGAGGTCTCATCTTGTTGGCTGGAGGCTGCCCTCAGTTTCATGCCATGGCTTCTTGAACACAGCAATTTGGTTTACAAAATTCATCAAAGGAGAGTCTGTTCTGGAGAAGAAAGTTACAGCCTTTGGAATTGTCTCATGGTAATTAGGCACACCCCTCTGATGCTCCCATGGAGGGCTTACTTAGTCCAGGAATACCAGGAAGCAGGGCCATTGTGGAGGCTGCCTGCAACACTCAGTCTCACTTTCCTTATTCAGAAAATGGGAAAAACAATGCGACCCACTTCACAGGGATTGGATTGAATGAGTGGATTAAGTGACAATTTCTCAACAAGCCCATTGAATGGTGCCTGGCACTTGGAAAGTACTCAAAATGTTAGCTGCGCTGCTCTTATTATACGCGGTCTTTTTAGCACCCTGGTGATTATTATTTTTGTTGCTAATGACAATAATTATACTCAATAAATAGAGATATGTGCCAGGTATTATGCCGGATAACTTACATATAATTTCTAATTTAACCCTAATGACAACCATGTAAAGTGGGTGCTAATTTATTAATTTCACAGTTTCTATAATTGACCAAACCAGTGTTCAGATAAGACACATACTAAGACCATACTGTTTATAAATAGCTAAGTTAGGATTCAAATCTGTCTTTTGGTCTCCAGATTCAGGGTTTTCTCTACCACTGTGTATCTGCCTCTGCTTAATTTGGATGTTTTTAACCTGTCTCAGAGAGTTTTCGTCCCCTCCACCTGAATTAGGTAATCAGGTTATAGGAGCAGCTCTGTCAGGTAATGATTATATTATAGTAATGACTGACCTGCCATATTTAAAGGGGAAAGACATTACATACATTTATTTCTTACAAATGTGTAAATTCATTTGTCTGTTTTCTCCCTTGACTCTATGAGGGTACCTACTCTGTGGGAGACACCCCTAGTGTAAGGCCACGAGGATGCAGAGATGAATAAAGCATTGTCCTTACCCCTTATGAGTGCCCAGTCTTATGACCATGCTGTCTACTGCCTTCATGCTGTCTGGGCAGAGGCACCTAGTTGTGTCCAGTATCAGTTGTTTCCTTGAGCCTTTGTTAATGGACCCTTGGTTTTACCTGGGAAAAATGGTGGCCCAGCTAAGGACTACATTTCCCAACCTCCTTTGAGCTGGGTGCTGGCCAATAGAATGTGACCAAAGTGTTAATCAGTGTTTAAAGGGTGAGGGCATCTCCCCTAGCCTTCTTCCTTTTCCCACTGGTTGGAATGCAGACATGAATGGTGGGAACTGGATCAGCTACCTTAGCCCATGAGAAGTTGCTTGTAGAAGAAGACAGTGGTCAAGATAGAAATGCATCCTCAGAGCCTTATACGACGGGTGTCCCTTGTCCTAGCTACCATAGAATGCCCCTAAACCAGCCTGGATGATGGCACTTGGGCTGTTTCATGAGAAAATATGTCTTTTCTTTAAGTCATTGTTATTTTTGCTTTTGTTGCATCAATCCCACCAGCTCGTTAATTTATACAGTGCCTAAACCATGCCTAGAAAAGTTATGTATTTAGCTTTTTGGTCTTTAAATGTATCATGACAGAATCAAATGTTTGTCCTCTGAAATATCAGGATCCTATTTGGTACGTAGTAAGTTCACAGCGAAGAAAGCATTTTTTTAACCATTAATAAGAATACTGTAGAACAATTGTAGTTCAAAGGAGACGTCCATGTCATGTTCGAAGAGCTTTGGGCTAAGGTCCAGATGACCCACAAAATTGCAAACTTCCTAACAACAAAGATGCTTTACTTACATTTCTGTCTCTAGCACATAGTCCCGTGGTGGGAAAATACAGTGTGCAATAAACATCTGATGAATGAACGATTTAAAAAAACGTGCATTCAAGTCTAGATTGCTATGTGTCCTCAAGTTAAGTTACCTAACATCACTGGGCCTTTACCATCTTTTAAAACCCTAAACCAGGTGACTTAAAAGATTACTTTTAACTCTAACATTTGGCGATTCTCTGATCTGAGTTTTTCAGCAGTTTTGGAATTTTTTCTTTCTCACAAACCTGCTAGACACAGAGATAGCTGGGTAGGCAGGTACATAGAGGATTAAGCGTACCATACCTGGGCGTAGGACCTGTGGATTTTCCTATCTGCTTGTTACCTGTGTGACCTTGAGCAAACTCACTTGTGAAGTGGGAACAGTATGTAGAATGGGCATCCATTGCTTTTACCTGCCTTAGAGTCTCTGTCCCCTTCATCTGGTGACAAAGCCCATTTTTCTCAGAACTGCCCTTCCCTCCTCTCCCTGTGGTTTGGCTGGGATGACTTCTCCTGGGACCACCAGCTCCTCCGGGTTACTGTGCTGTGCTCACACCCTGTGCACCCAGGCCTGACCTGTCAGGGGTCCGGGTTCCCTCCTCTCAGTGGCTGGTTCCAGACACAGTATTCCCAAACTGGTGGAGGTTCTGCATCCACCCTGCCTGCAGCCAGCTGTATGTGGGACTTTGCTGTTATCTCTTTAAAAGACATTTTCGAAGTGTTTCCTTCAATGTTGGTTTCTAAAAAGTGATTCAGTCTAAAGTTCAGTTCCTTGAATCAAAAAAAAAAAAAAAATCCTTGCTGTGATAATAATAGTTCTTACACTTTGGGGTTGGGGTTTTTGGGAAAATAAAATGAGATGATTCATGCGAAATCCTTAGCACAGTGCTGAGGTAGTCAGTGTCTGATTAATGCTAGATACTCTAGTTATTATTGGAGAGAGAAAACGTGGACGCATGTTATTTTTCAGGCAGTGAAACTTAAAAGGTTTATGGTGGCTACAGGCAGACGTATGATATGTAGAACTCCACTGTCAGTTCATACACCTGTCACATCCACAAGTGCTGGTTTGCCAGGGATTGTGCCGTGGGGGACACACACATGGACAAGACATAGTTCCCTTCTTGAAGCTGTGAGGAGGGGCCAGAAGTCCTGGTTAATAGCATGAACTGTGAAGCCATTAAACTTAACTTCCAAACCTCTCTCCTTCGCTCACTAGCTGTGTGGCTTTAGTCTTCATCTTTCTGCCTCCATTTCCTCTTCTGTAAAATGGAGATAATACTGAGAAGTGAGTCAACTTGAAGGGGTGAATATGTGTACCAGTGAGTCCGGGATCTGGTATTTAGTAGGCATTCAATGAATGGAAGCTATCATTTTATGTCGTATCATTTCATATCCTGCCTTATTATATCATGTTATAAATTCCTAGGTTGCAAACTCTGTAGTCACAGGAATATTATCTGCCCTACTGTGTTTTATCTCTAGATCCCAGTCCAGTACTTAGCATGACTAAATATTTTTGGTATGAATTGTGTGTTGTTTCATTTAAAATCAAGTTCTTTTCACCTCAGTTACTACAAATCACCTCCTGAATGGATGCCCTGCATCCAGCATGGTCCCCCTTTGACGCATTCTCTACTAATTCATTTACCAACACATTGTCATCGAGTGCCTACCAGGCCAGCACTCTGGGCACTGGTGCTAAACAGTGAACAAGACAGACAAGGAACCCACCATCATGGGGCTGAGTCTAGGAAAACGAGCACAACTGACAGACAAGTGGATATCTATTCTGGTCTCAGGAAGGCATGAATCTGGAGGACACAGCAAGGTGAAGGACAAGAAGTGGAGGTGGGTGTTTCTTCACATCAGGCCCTCAGAGAAGACCTGTTTGAAGAGAGGACATTTGAGCAGAAATGTGACTGGAGTGAGGGAATGAATGGAACCATGTGCTCAGAGAGAAGAGGAAACAGCACGTGCAAAGGCCCTGGTTGTTAAAGGAAGAGTAACTGAGTATCGTCAGTGAGGTTGGAGAGATGAGCTCAGGAAACTAAGCAGGGGCCAGCTGATCCAGAGCCTAGAATGAAATTAGAAATCTTCTCTTACATGTGATTTTCATGAAGTAATCCCATCACATCAGCAACCAGAACTTTCTGTGATTCCCAACTGCTCTTCAAGAATGTGTCACATGAATATGGAGCCTCTATGAAGCCTCTAACAGCCACTCTCAGCACTTGCTGGTCCTCGAAGTCTCCATGCTGCCTCAGTGCCTTTGCACACGCTGACCTCACTAGCACTGCTTCCTCCCCTTGACCGTTGGACAACCACTCACCTGAGACTTCCTCAGAGCTCTCCTTGTGCCCCATCTTGCAACTAGACCATGCTCTGCTGTGACACATCCTTTAGGATTTTGTTCTCCTTTGAAGCCCTTCTTACACCTACAGACAGTTAACATAGTGCGTATTTTTGATTGAATGCCTGTCCCTCTGACAGCCTATAAGCTTCCCAGGAGCAGGCTTCCTGGATGGCTTATTTACAAGTGTCCTCAACTCTTAGAAAAGTGCTAGAAAATGACACGAAAATATTCATTCAGTGAGTGAATGAATGGGTCTTCTGAGGCAAGACCCGCACCCACTTCCACTCATCCACCCACAGACGTGCAGATAACATACTGGCGTATCAGCTGAGCATTCCAGGCAAGGTGGCCAGGAGAAATGGCTCTTGGAAGCCTGTAGGGAAGAATGAAGGGAGAATTGGGAAAGTTCTCTGGAGGTGATGTGCTTGGAGCCAGATGGTAGGAATGAGTGAGCGCTGCTGTGGGGCTTCGATGAGGCGGCATCTCTTGGATTAGGAGCGAGATGGAGTTACCATTCTCTAACATGAAGCACAGGAAATGCCTAAACAATGAGAAGAAAAAGCATTTGTCCCAAGAAATGCAGCTCCATTGCACAGAGCAGAGAGACAGAAGCTGTGGACCGGCCGGGCACGGTCCCCACTTGCTTTGGGTGGTGTCATGGCCGTGTTCTCTAACCTGTTCCAAAGCCTCCGTGCGGAAGAGCTGACCTTTCAGTCTGTGTCTGAGTGACGAGAAGGTGAATGGAAAATAGAATGTCTCAGATCTTTCCTATCACGTTTAAGGAGAGACGAGTTTTTCTCCGCCGTTTTTTAACGGAGCACTGCAAAAATGACTTTCAAATCCGAAAAGTAAAGCTGATCACTTCATGTTCGGCGACTGGGCAGCGGAGCAGGTCAGGGCCCAGGACATGGCCACAGGGCAGGGTGGCATTTCTGTGACTCCCCGGGGGGATGTTTGTGCTCACGCCTGCCTCTCCCATCCCTGGCTGGCAGCATTCGCGTGCTTTCTGTCTCTGAGATGTGCCGCTGACGTCACTGCACGTCATCTGCCTGTCTTTGGGGAAATGGCCGAGTGAGGTTGAGAAGGAAGCTTTGTAAAAGGCTTGCGTGCTAAGCGGTCCAGGAAGCACATGGTATTTTTAGACCAGCCAAAGTCTCGGGCTCCTTTGACCTTCTGGGTAGGAGGTCAGTGTTTTCATCAAAAAAGAAGCCATGGTAAGAGCATCCAGGGCTTACGTTTTCACTTTTCTTTCTTTTTTTTTTTTTTTTTTTTTTTACGCAAGATTGTCTGAAGTACCACTTTGACAGAAAAAACTCATTCTTCTTTGGATTTTTTAAAAAGTAAGAGTAAAGGTGTTTGTTTTCTTACTCCTTTCCTGTTTCCTCTGGACCTGTTCCCGATTAACCTCAGAAGCACATCATAAATCGTGCATCTGGGTAATATAACACTGCACAGTGCTTTTAACCAGGACGTTTTGTTTGCCGAGCGACTTGGCCCTCACTCTCCGGAGAGGGCAGAGCTGTGGAGGGTGGAAGGCCACAGCCCGCGTGGAACAGCCGCCAGAATGCGCTGTGGTCACCAGTACGGAGAGGGGCTTCAAAGTCGCTCAGACTTGCTTCCCATTCCAACTTTCTGCTTTTCTAGCGTTTCTGAGTCCTATCAAGTGAAAGTGGTTTTTTTTAAAAAGATCTGTTTTTGTCTTTCCCCAAAACAGAGGTGTCTCATTTCCTCCCACACTCCTCCCTGGTTCCCCATATACCAAGAAATTCAATTGAGGAGGATTTATGTTTGTTGGGTTGTATATAATCAATGTTTAATTTTACTTAGGAAAACAGAGAAAGTGTTTATATATTTATACCCTGCTTTGTCCTAAAAGGAATATGAGGTAATACATCCACACAAAAGTAGTAAAAGAAATGAGTAAAAGTGTAGGCATTTAGGATCAGAGAAGATAGGAAGTAAAATCTACAAGAATATATAAAAAAAAGAGTTTAGTTAGCTTATTACCAAGCTCAACTAAAACTGAGCTTTAACTTTAGCTCTGAGCTTCCTAGTAATCAAAGGAAAAAGGGTATGGGTGGCACCATTGGTTTCATGATACTCATTACCAAGGAAATCTAAAGTATTGCTGGTTCTCAGGGATGCAAAGCATGTTGTAAACCTGCGCTTGGAGTGGCATCTTACATAGGGTCATGGAGGGATATGTGAATTAACAAATAGGATGGTGATTAACATGGATTAGTACCTTGTAGCATCATTCAAGAAAATCCAAGGGCATGACATTAAAGCAAGTCAGTGAGAGGTTCCATAAAGGTTCTGTGGTCCAGGAACAGGGTATCCGGTGAAGGGAATCATTAGGAGAAGCTGCTGTGTCCCATGGTTACATAGAGAAACGAATGTCATGTCACTTTGAGGGAGATTGTCCCTGGTCGTGGCCAAGAAGAGACATAATGAAAACACTGGAGAATATATAGGTAGACTTGCTTTACTTACATGTGATTCATAGGGACATAGTTGACCTCTTGCGTAGATGAATGGCTTAGTTGACAGGGACTGCTTAATTTCAGGGTCATCTCAGGGGGTTTCTCAGCTGGAGTACTGCACGTCTGGCTGTGATTGAGACTGTGCCTCTCAGACAGGGCCCAGAGATTTGGCTATGTGCTGGGCAGAACGTTAAGCACCTTGCCATGCCTCAAAATTCTTAATTGTTACTAGTGATGATAGTAAAAATAATGACAATATTCAAGGCAGAGGTGAACAAAGGCAAGGCAATGACTTGTAGAGCTGAGCAAGGTATCATGGGAAGAAAGCCCAGGCTGCCAAGGTAGGCGGGGTCTATTTCTGGCCTCAGCCCAAACATGACTTGTAACCCAGGTGACTCTTATATGCCTCCAGGTTTTCCTATTTTGCAGGTGAGGCTATTGTAGTGATTCTCAACGCGTCATCCCCTGGCCAGTTAATCAGCATTAACTTCTCCTGGCGTTTCATTAGAAAGGAGGATTCCTGAGCCCCACTAGACCACAGAGTTGGAAACATGTGCTCCGGGAGACTTTGATGCTTGCTCAAGTTTGAGAGCTACTGGTTGGTGGCACAGTCTCCTTCCATGTGTGTAGAAAATGATCCCAAGTCTGCATCGCTGTTTGTATTCAAACCTTTTGCAAGCTCCTCCTGTTAGGAGGTAGAATCTATGTCTTCAACCCTTGAATATTTGCTGTTCTGTGTCTTGCTTTGGTCAATAGAATGTGCTAGAAATGATGGGGTATTATTTTCAAACCACTCAGTTTCCTTTCTCTGCCCCCAAACTCTCTCTCTCTCTCTCTCTCTCTCTCTCTCTCTCTCTCTCTCTCTCTCTCTCTCTCTCTTCCTCTGTCCCCCTCTGCTATAACCATGAGAACCAGCCCAGGTATTGCGTTAAGCGGCTGGGTACTGTGGGTGTTAGTTATGCAGAGTTATTGTGGCAACAGATAGTTGAAATGAGATGGAAGTCCCACAAATCTAACTGTCCTGATTTTAAACTTGTGTTAGAGATCTCAGAATCACAGATGACCAGTTCAGGTGTGAAAGCAATGTATTTTTCCTTGACTACATTTGTTGACTGTTCTGAGTCCCATCCCATCATGAGGCAGGAAATTATCATTTAATCTTGAGTTGATTCCCGCTACTTTAGGTTCATATGTTTACGAGAGATGCTACTTCTAGTTCTTCTCTCCTTCTGAGTGCACAGGAGGATGGCACCTCCCCCCGTCCTTGAGGGTAGATATGACCATAGAACTGTTTTTAGCCAATAAAATGCGAGCATTTAGGAGTTGGCATGCAATTGTTCACATCTTCTCTCCATCTTCCTTCATTCGTGGAAAAATATAGAGACCTAAATGCTGCAAAACTGACATAGCCTCAAATGCTTTTGCACCACATGGAGGTCAGCAGCAAGCCAAAAGTGACCTGGACCTGTCGTTGGCTTTTCATGAGCAAAAGCTAAGCTTTTTGTTTCTGGCCATTAAGATTTGGGATCATTTGCTATCACAGCATAGCCTCGCTTATCCAGACTGACACCCCAAATTTGCTCAATTAAGGGTCTTTCCTGCTTCAAACTCTTTCCCCCAGGGTATGAGTTTGCTAAGGCTGCCATAACAAAATACCACAGACTTGTGGGCTTAAAGCACAGAAATTAATTTTCTTACAGTTCTGGAGGCTAGAAGTCCAAGATCAAGATGTCGGCAGGTTTAGTTTTTCTGAGGCCTCTCTTCTTGGCTTGTGGATGGCTGTATCCTCATGACCTTTTTTACATGTGTTGCATGTCCCCAGTGTCTATCTGTGTGTGTAAAATTCCTTTTTTTATAGAGACACTAGTCACATTGGATGGGGTCCCACCCAAACAGCTTCATTTTAAGCTTAATCATTAATTTAAAGTCCCTATGTCCAACTATAGTCACATTCTGAGGAACTGGGGGTTAGGACTTCAGCATGTGAGTTTGAGGGGACATAACTCAAGCCATGACACCCTGGAGATGCATGCATGTTCTAAAGGGACTTAAGTAAGACTACAGGGTGGTTAGAATGAACAGGAATAGCACCGAAGCTAACTCCATCATCTACCCAAGCTGTCAGTGGATGAAATACCTAATATTACTATTTGATTTCTGCTTGTACAGTCCACACACATTGCCCCTGCATTTTGCGTGTTCTGAGCCAGATGGCTGCTCACTCTGTTGGCCTCATTTGCATCATTCTTGGCCATACAGATAAAATTCACACACACACACACACAGAGCATTCTGGGAACATTGACAAAAACACTCATCCTGGAACTTCCCCAGGCCATTATCTTCAGGGGGTTTGCCTGGCCTATTCTACTGCATTGTTATCACACCAACTGAATTGAAAAAGTTTCCCCAAAGCTTGCAGAGCCCAGGAGTACAGCCCAGCACCCTCTCCTGTGGATGTCTCAAAATTCTCTGCGATTTCCACCATTGCCCTTCATTTGGAGGCTATTCTGGGACGTGGGAACCCTTTCTAAGGACTGGCAGTTCCACCAGCATCTAAATCCATTTGCGTTGGCTCGCTCTTCCCCATCTCTAATTGGGTGGAAAAAAAATCTTGCTTTACCTAATCATATGCCCTTTTATAACTTTTCTCTAAATTTTATTTTTTCCTGGACCTTGACTTTGAAACTCAAAACCTGAGACCATGACAACTTTGTCCTTCAGATCCTCGATGATAAACCTCACGGACGCAAGATCTGCCATTCTCTAGGCACATCTCAAGATATGATAAAATATAGAAACATTTTTACTTATCAAAAGAATAAACTTTGAATGGGGAAGAGCAAAGAGGTTGGAATAAATTATCAGGAATTAAAACACACCTCATGTAACATATCAAAATATTTACCTCCATATTAGCGTGCATAAGTTTGCCTAGTGGAATTTCTTTTTCTTCTAATAACAACAAATAAGACTGAATTCCACCCTGAGAGAATTCGGCTTTCCTAGTGAGAACTCAACAGCTTAGATTTCTAAGGCAAGCTCAGGGTTCAGAAAGAGGTGGAAAGATTTTAGCTGACCATTGGGTCAGCTTATTAAATTAAATAAGTTGTCTGGATATAGTGTTTGAGATAGAGTGCAGAAAATGGAATACTTCAATAATAAGAGCAACACTGGTATTACATAGGCATCATGAGTGCTCCCAGCAAAGTAAGGCATTTTGAGTGCAGAAATGGATTTGTGATTGATATAGAGGAGGATGAACACAGAAGGATCTATAGCGTTTGCCTGAAACCTCATAAAGGTGTACCTGAGGACTGGTTTCCCCCAATTTTATTAGTTGTGAGTCTCTATATGAAGAATGTGTGTGAGGGCCTGTGAGTTATTTTAGATAATAAAAAAGTTTGCTTCTCTAGGATGGTTTTATTCTTATGATCATCTGGGTCTTATATGTTGAGATTCGGGTGTTTAGCAACCCCCATTTCTCATTTTTCCTTGTGAATCATTATTTTCCATTGGTGCTTAGTTCTTCCCTTAGTCCTTCATGTCTTCTTGATTTCTCCCAATTTTTTTCTCTTCTTTTCTTTTGTTTGTTTTGTTCTTTCTAGTTTCTTAAAAAAAAACAAAAACAAAAAACTGGAAGTAAAGCAAGGTGAAATTAAAAAATAAAGGCTGATGTGGAGGCAGATATTTAGAGATGGAGACCATGCAGAGACAATAATTTTCAAACTTTGCAACAGGTGGCCCATGGCCAGGTTCCATGATGGCAGTGGTTCTCAACTGTGGGCGATCTTACCTCCTATGGGCACTTAGAATTGCAGGAGACATTTTTTGTCATCACAATGTATGAGGAGAGTCAGGCCCCCTAATAAAGAATTATCCAGCCCCAAATGTCAGTATTCCTGAGGTTGAGAAATACGGAGTCATAAACATGTTTTGTTTTGATCTTTCTAAGAGTATTATTTTTAAAAATTTGAATTAACTGCTAGCATTTTACATATGAAGCAGGAAGTCAATCTTTCTTTCTTTCTTTCTTTCTTTCTTTCTTTCTTTCTTTCTTTCTTTCTTCTTTTTTTCTTTCTATCAGAGGAAGGATGTGATAATGCTGAGAGGAAGGCACCCTCCTCAGGACATGGGCTTCCCAGTTCCCCACAGTCTTCCCAGTTCTAGTTGTAGGCCACGAAGCTCATTTCACTTATTTATGTTACTTTCCTGGTCCTTATAGAAAATTGATTTCACAACTCCTTAGTCCTAGAGATGGCAAAGGATTTATTTTTTTCTGATTATAATAGTTATATTTGTTTCTTACCAATGTTTGGCAACTATTGAAAAAGTATGAATAATGTTTGATAACCTATCATTATCTCTGTGAGTCAGCACTGTGCTGATAACGTGTGTGTGTGTGTCTGATATATATATATATATATATATATATATATATATATATATTCCTAAGGACTCATAACAGGTCTCTGATGAAGCTAGTTTTAAACAAGAAGCTAACTGACTTGCCCAAAGTACCTATTAGAAGTAGAAATCAATGCCCTAGAAGGTTTGGCTCAGTGGGCAAAGTGTCGGCCTGCAGACTGAAAGATCTTGAGTTCGATTTCAGTCAAGGGCACATGCTTGAGTTGTGGGCTCAATACCCAGTAAGGGGTGTGCAGGAGACATCCAATCACTGATTCTTTCTCATCATTGATGTTTCTATCTCTCTATCCCTGCCTCTCTGAAATCAATAAAAAAATTAAATAAAAAGAAGTAGAACTCAAGTATAGTTTTCTGATTCCAAAACCCATGTTTGATTTTTCAGTAGTGTGATGCATTGAACAACCAAACATGGGTTTTGGAATCAGAAAACTATGCTTGAGTTCTTTCCCCCAAGTGTATTCTTTTTCCTTTTATTTTTAAAAGGATAGTTAAGATTATGCTGCAAAAATAAATTTGCTTTCTCATTTTTTTCATTTTATATTATTATTTAACCATCATTTCAAGACCTCTTTGTAAGCATCCTTTGAATGGTGCCTACTATTTCTTTGTATCGGCATACTGTGATTTATATAATCAACTCCCCTCTGTTGAATATTTTAGTTATCACTAGTTTTTCACTGTTTTGAATAAAAAGGTAGTGAATACCTTTGTGTATGATACATTTTCCCCCATAAAACTTAAAAAATCTGAAAAGTTATCAAGAAATGTGGAAATGCTATTCTATAAAAGGCATGGGTAAGGTAAATGAGATATTTGTTTTGGGTGCAAAATTTAAGGAGACACCCCCAAATCTTAGTTATTGAGATAAAATAATATCTTAGTGCAATATTTAGAAAAAAAATGTAATTAATGACAAAAATCCAAATCCATGTTGAGCAAAATGGCAACATCTTACTAATAAAAGCCTAGGTGGTCCTCACCTTGTCACACCATGATGCCCTCATGCTGTCACAATATGGCCGCCTGCACAGCGGGCACACACAGGTGAGTGGGTTTGTGCTTGACACTGCCTGTGCGGCACAAAGCCTGCCAGGAAGTCCCGCCTCCTCCCAGCTCGGCCAGGATGGGGGCCTGGCCTCCTCCACGTGGAGGCCTCAGGATCTGCGGCTCTGGCCTACCTCTTTGGGGCAGTCAATCACAGGGTTCCTGCACTGTGACAGGGCACAGGCCAGGCTGCCCACCCCCGCCCAGTGCACAGATTTTGTGTACCAGGCCACTAGTTTTCAGTAAAGGCAGGCTCATCATTACTGGTTTGTTTTTTTAGCTTTGGGCTCCAATATGACCCAGCATGGTGCTGTTACTGACTCCCTCTGGCCTGGAGTACACATACTTTGTGTCTGAAAGGAGGTACTCAGAACCAGCTCTATTATTTCTGTGCTAGAGGCACCATGCACGAAGATTCGTGCAAGAATAGGTTTTCCTTCCCTGGCTGCCATCACCGGTTTCCCTCCAGCACCCAGGACCTGGGCTGCTTCATTCTGGCTGCTGCCATGCATCTGGGACCCTGGCTGCTTTGCTCCACCCGGGGCATGATCTGAGCCACACTGTGTGGCTGCTTGGAGCATGCCCCTACCCCTGGTGTGTGTGTGTTCGCTGGGGCTGGGGGCGGTATGCAGTTTCCTCCCACCCGTCTGCCTGTGCAGCTCCTCCTGAGCAGTCGTGATGCAGCCTCCTCGAGTCGGTCATGATGCCTGGCTAATTTGTGTGTGTGTGTGTGTGTGTGTGTGTGTGTGTGTGTGTGTATATATATAAAATTGCTTTACCCTCTAGAGAGCTATGAAGGATGATGTGGTGTGATGGGTAGAAACACGGGTGCTGGAGGGGCTGCCTGGTTTTAAACCCCAACTGGGCCACTTACTCCATTAACTTTGCCAAAATACTTAGACTTTCTTTCCTCACTTTCCTGCTGTTTCCATGGAGAGCAGATGGGAGGAGTCAGTGAGTTATGCATGGGTCCCTGCAACAGGCCCGGCTTGCAACAAAGACTCAGCTAATGTTCCTTCTACAGCCCAGGTGAGCCTCTGGCCCAGGCTGGAGGCAGCCCGCAGGCTGCCTGCTTTCTCTATGGGGAATTATTAGGTTTTTTTTTTTTTTAAAAAGCTAGTTGCCAGCATTGTAAAATCAGTGGATCTTACATAAAAATAATAAAAATATTTTCCTGCAGAAATCAGAAGATCTGGCAATCCTGCCTCAGCTAGTGGCAACATTTGGTCAGATTTGTAAACCAGCAGATCTTCTCAGTTGGAATGAGTTCCCTCCAGTTTACTCCAGCCCACCATTGTCAGAGTTTGCAAACAGAAATTCAGGATGCCCAGTGAAATTTGAATTTCAGATAACGGAATAGTTTTTCTCTTGCAATATTTGGGACCTACTTGTATGAAAAGACTTACTTTGAATGTTCTGAAATTATGGGACAACCTTATACTCAAAATTCGTTGGTGTTCATCTGGAATTGCGATGTAACGGGGGCATCCTGCATTTTATCCCGCAGCGCTCCGCCTCCCCCGACACCTTCCAGCTTCCCTGGTCCATGACCCCAGCTCGACTTCCATAGGCATCAGCCCGGGACCCAGGATTAGAGGCAAGACCTGAGCCGAGGTCCTATTGAGCGGCAGCACTTGTGTGTAGTCACTGAAGTACTGATTTCAGCTGTTTAATTCCAGCTGTTTCCTCCAGCGTGGGGGCCTTCCATGCAAACCCGTGACACAGACGGTGCGAGGAATAAAGTCATCTGACGCCCCTCGGCACCGCTGGGCGAGTTCCTGAGCAAGAAAGTGCTGATGCACGGAGTGAAGCGAGAGGACCCAGGGAACCCGTGACCTCTTTCGCTCGCTCTGGCTGCTGCGGGAGTGATTTCAGATAAAGAACCGGGCTGATAACCTCTCTGGGCAGCCGTAGCTAGCTTTTAGGACCAGGCATGCGGGCTGGGGATGTTTTCCTGACATCTGGTTGCGAGGGAGGGCGGCAGTGGTTCATTCATGCCTCTGTCCCACGCAGAGACAGGCAGACAGACAGATACCTGTGCACACAGACCGGAGGCCCTGCAAACACACGCCTTCGTGGGAAAGGCTGAGAGATCAGAATCTTGGCCTTGGCATTATTAGCCCTTGGGGTCGAACACGTGGTGCAGAGCTGTCCTGTGCATTGCAGGGTCTTCAGCAGCGTCCCTGACCCCTGCCTACTAGATGCCAGCAGCACGGCCTTCCCCTCCTCCCCCCACTCCCGTAGCTGAGACAGCCAAAATGTGTCCACTCGTCGCCCAGAGTCTCCCGGGAGGCAGGCTCATCCCCTGTGGAGAACCACAGTCCTAGAAATATCACCGTGAGGATGAATTAGGGCAGCGATGCCTCAGGGGCCCGACAGTAAAGTCAGGTTTAAGGTCACAGGCAGGCTGAGGGGTGCCCAGAGCTGCAGAGTTTAGGTCCCACCTAACGAGCTCAAATTCCGTTATGAAGGTTGTTGGCCAAATGAAACTCTTCCATGGGCAGAGTTCAGGTTAAGAGAATCCAGTTTGCAACTCCTGGCAGGGAACAGTCAGCCTAGTCATTACTGGGCTGAGGGTGATGATGTGTTTCACTTCCGTTAGTGCCCAACTGAACTGAAATAGTGAGGGTCTCCCACCTTTGGACACCTCTCACATCCTGACCCCCACAAGTGCCCTACAGATCACTGCTTCTCAGCCCCGGGCGACTTTGTGCTCCCTGCTCTAGGGGACCTTTAATAGTGTCTGGGACATTGCTAGTTGTCACAGCTGGGGAGCGACTGGAAGCCTGGGATGCTGTCCATCAGCCTACAAGGTGCAGGGTAACTCCCACAACGAAGGTTTATCCGGCCCCCAGAGTTCACTGTGCCGAGCTGACAGACTGGCCGTGGGAGGTGTATTGCTCACCTAAGCAGTCCGAGAGGAGAGCGTTCCTCCCACCGTGGCACCTAGGGGTCCATGGGGCTCATCTTGAACCTGCAGCTGAGGAAGTGTCAGCCCTTGGAATCTACGGAGGGTCACTTACTTCTTTCCACTTTGCACTTGTGCCCCAAAATAGCAAGCCCAGCAACTCTGTGAGGCTATGGGTTCGGAGGCAACCCTTCCCTTCTTTCTTTGGGGGTTTGGATATTTGGCAGAAGGTCACCTGGGTCTTGGATTCATCTGATCCTAATCTCTGCTGCACACCATCAGATAAAGAGATTCTTCTAACATATAGAGCAAGAAGCCTAACTAGCCTGGGGAGAAGACGAGGGTCGCACGGGGAGAAAAATAGACGAACTCAATTTCAATATACAGCCCTACATCACCGCAGCGTCATTATCCAAACACCATTTCCACTATTTATGTGGTTGCAAATGTGGACCGGCCTTCTATAACCTCTGCTGGAGTCCACCCTCCCCTCGCCTTCTGTTCCCTTTGAAATATTATTTGGTTCTATTTTTTTCTCCCGGTACTCTCTGTCTCTCTTCTTTTGTGTGTGTGTGCGCGCGCGCACGTGTGACCACAATTGTAGTTTCAGTAAATAAAACGGCTGCTTGATAACGTGGAACGGCCCAGCGCTTAACTCTGCCCTTGGAGATCCTTTACATCAAACCAGCGATCAAAAAGTGGTGCAGATAAAATTTGTCATCAGGGATTTCCTACAAAAGAATTACAGTGGAGAAATGGCCTGATCGATACTATGGATTTTCACTGCAGGGGCCGGTGGTCCAATTGCGTGAGACACTCACACAGATAAAAGGGCACGGCTGCCACTCCGTCACAGGCTGCTGACTCAGCAGAAGCGTGGCAGGTATTTATAGTCCAGAGCGATGCAGAATTATCACCTTGCAGGGCTGGGCACCGGCGCCTTCTGAGATTGCCTGCCTTTATGGGATTGCTAAATGCAGGTGAATGGAAAAATGATGGCTAACAGCTGTCAAAATGCAACAGAATGAAGTACTTAAATCTTTTTTTATCCATTAAAAGGGTAACAACCATACGTATATCACGGCCCAGACACTGTAATGATATTTGGGGGCTGGTAAAGGAGGGGGTAATAAACAATGGATGCTCTGATCAGCACGGCAGGGGAAACAGACTTGGGGGGGCGGGGAGGGAGCTGGGTCTTCCCTGAAGCCTTATAATTGCTTTAATGGTTGAACGTAATCCAACAGAAGGAAAACATAATTACAAACTGCCTTGGCATCTGTAGCTTTGGGACCCCCGGTCTGTCGTTTCAAAGGCATTGAACTAGTCCCCAGGGCACTCAACCAGGCGCCCTGCACCTGAGAGGCCTGAGGTGCATGTGTGCCAGCTTCACGAAAGCTCATGGAGTAACAAGGATGTACCTGGGAGGTTCTCCAGGTTTAGGTCTGGGTCCAGGGAGAAGTTCGCTGTTCTAGCTCCAGCTGAGTTTCAGACGTGCCACGGACAGAACTCTGAGGCGGAGGACACGCACGGCCCTCGCCCACAAAACGAGGTGGAGTTTCTTAGCCATTACCTCCCAATGAAGATTTCCTCAAGAAACCCCTTTGGACAAATCTTAGGAATCCAACTGGACACATCGACGCAGCATCTATCTTGTTTTTTATGTAGTGAGAGTGGGCTTCTGGAAAGACAGGAACTACCGCTGATGGTGGCCATGTAGAATGTCGGCTGGTTTGAAAATACACGGTTGCCTCCTTGCTCAGCTTTCCCTGAGGCATTCGTGTGAGTTTTTGGTGAGCCATTTTGGGTAAGCTTGAACATTCAAAGAAGAATGTTTTCCTTATTCCCTTGCATATTTAAAATGTAGTGCAAAGCGATAGGAAATGAACAACATGTACAGAACAGCATTAGACACGAGGCGTAGGGACATGAATGAGCTCTCCGTTTCCCCTGGGTGAGCAGGCCCCGGGCAGGATGCTGAAGAGACCCTGGCAGTGAGACAGGCTCTCGGGGAGGGAGCTTATGAAAAGGAGCACAAGGAAAAGTATTTATTGAACAAATACTTTGTGCTGGGCAGTTGGTATATTATAATGGAATTCGTGCAAGGGACTCGGCCCTCACATCCCCAGCTTCATCCAGAAGGATGTCCAGAAGGTTCGTTCGGCTGTATGGTCTAATTAGCATAATATGCTTATATTATTATAGATCACTAGGGTCCCAGTGCACAAAAATTTGTGCACTTTGGGGGGGGGATCCCTCAGCCCAGCCTGTGCCCTCTCACAGTCTGGGCCCTTCCGGGGGTGTCCACCTGCTGGTATGCCTGGCCAGCCTAGGTGAGGGGCTGATGGCTGTTTGCAGGCTGGCCAAGCCCCCCAGTGTGGACCCTCACCCCATTGGGATGTGGCCAGTCTGGGTGATGGGCTAAAGGGCCGTTTTCAGACTACCCACAGGCCCTTCAGGGTTTGAGTCCCTACTGGGGTACCTGGCCAGCCTGGGTGAGGGGCTGAGGGCCATTTTCAGGCTTTCAAGCTGCTCACAGCTCCCATTGACCCAAGGTCCCAGCAAGCCTGGCTGGAATCAGGTTTCTGGGGTTTATTTATCTTCTATAATTGAAACACTGTTGCTTTGAGCTGAGGCCTAGCCAGCCTAGGCAGGCAGTTGCAATGGAAGCTTGCTGTTTACTCTAGCTCCGTGGCTGCTGGCCTCCATCTTGGCTGGGTTAATTTGCATATAGCTGCTCTGATTGGCTGGTGGGGATGGCTTAGGCATCCTGGAGAGATGGTTAATTTGCATCTTATTCTTTTATTAGATTAGATTATAGATAGCAAACTGCTACAAAATGTGAGGCATCTCCCTAAGTTATTGTATTGACTTATATGATCTTCATGACAGCTTTCAGAGGTAGTGTTGTTACCTTCCCCATTTTACAGATGAGGAAACTGAGGCAACAGAGGGGGCAGTGATTCATTGATGATCACTTAGTTAGGAATGACAGGAGCTGGGACAGAATGCAGGCTGTCTGCCTCAGAGTTCAGGATCCTGAGGAACACAACCTCACAGTCTGGAAACCTTCTCTTTTATCCTGACACTAGCTAGCCCCACAAAGGTGGCGTTCCTATTGAACAAATAAAAAAAGTGAAACTCATAAAAATTGACCATTCTGCTTCACCGGTTAGAGCTGAGAAGTAGACCCAGGCATGCTCGCCTTTAAATTCCCTGCTCCTCTCCTCTCCCATGGACAGAGTTCCTACCAAACAAGCAAGATCCTGCAGCTTCGAAACCCAGAAAACAAAACCCAGGCTCTGCAAGCCAGAATGCGCAGTCTAGGGAAAGGAAGTTAATTTCAGGAATCATGCCACTGCCTGGAAGGAATCACAGCAAGACTTTTGTACCCAGATCGTCCCTGGCCAGCATCGGGTAGGACTCAGAAATGTAAGCGGCACCTTGCTGAAGTGCCCGTGGGGAAATCATCTTCGTGCCTGCTTCAACCGCCGTATGCTGGTAGAAATCATTGCTACTATCATCCCAGGGTTGTGTATGGAAGTTTACTCTCACTGGCAATAAACATAGATGAAAGGAGGGGGGAATAAGAAAACAAAAGGGAAAAATAGAGGCAAAAAATGCACTAGAGTGAAAAAAATACCCATAAACGAGTTGTTTTTTTGGTCTCTCTCGTCGCTCTGATGTGCACAAAGGAAATGGAAGGAATAAAATCACATCTCAGGAACACCAACATAAATTCCCCCTTGCTTTGACAAGTACGTAATTTTCTTCAGAGATGCTCTTCACATCTGGAGAGTTATGAGGCAATTTCATTCCCATCTGACAAATTTACAAAGAAACATTAGAGAAAAGGGATTAGGAAAGCGAGAAATCTTTATAGACTTTTTCCTCGGGCTGTATTTCCCTCCCATCTCTTGGCTCTTCCTGGAGGACCATGCATGAGTGACTCACACAGTGTGGACCCCATCACTGGGACGCTTAGGAGAAAATCAAAATGTGAAATGTGCTCTCAATCAACTAATTGTGTTTATGTTATTGGGGGGTGGGCGCTGGGGCTGGGGAGGAGGAGAGAAGAGTGCTATTGACAAATATTTAAATGAAGTCTCTAAAGGATGGATTCAAAGTGGCATTTGTAAAATTAGACATTTTCAAAGAAATGCAGAAAGATAGATAGATAGATAGATAGATAGAGAGAGAGAGAGAGAACTGAGTCATATAGGAGGGTTTAAATGCAGATCTGCATTTGCATTCCAGGACGATAACAATAAATGATTAGTAATAGCAAAGTCTACATATTTTTCCCTCGTAGGATCATAGATTCTAAGAGGAACTTGCAGTTTTTGACCTTTTAGAAAATCTCCATTGCTAATTTCATTACACAGCGTTTGAGTTGACCAGCTGTCCAGTTTGCCAGGACTGTCCTGCTTTTAGGGATGAAAATCTCAACGTCATGGGAATTCTCCTGTCCTGGGAAAGTCGGGGTGGTTGCTCACCCTGCCACTGATCACTGTGATTTCCACTTAAGTTGTTTGAGTGTTTGACAGTTGTTAAGTCTCTTAAGTATTTGCAACCTTGAATTATTCACTTTGGCCCTGTTAACTAGCAACGTTGATATACACATACGTATGTATTATGATCATGTTGAGATTCTAGTAAGCATCTTGGATTAAGGTCACAATGAGGGCTTAGAATTTTTTTGTTTTGTTAACCCTCACCTGAGGATCTTTTTTGCATTGATATTTAGAGAGAATGGAATGGCAGGGGGTTGGGGTTGGAGGGAGAGGGAGAGATGAGGAGAGAAACATTGATGTGAGAGGGACACATCCACGGGTTGCCTTCTGCACACACCCTGACTGGGGCAGAGGATGGAATCTGCAACCCAGGCACATGCCCTTGGCCGGGAATCGAACCTGAGACCCTTAGGTGCCTGGGCCAACACTCTAACCACTTAGTAACTCAGGCCAGGGTGAGAGCTTAGAAGTTTTTTTTAAAAAAATATATTTTATTGATTTTTTTACAGAGAGGAAGGGAGAGGGACAGAAAGTTAGAAACATCAATGAGAGAGAAACATCGATCAGCCGCCTCCTGCACATCCCCCACTGGGGATGTGCCCGCAACCAAGGCACATGCCCTTGACCGGAATCGAACCTGTGACCCTTGAGTCTGCAGGCCGACGCTCTATCCACTGAGCAAAACTGGTTAGGGCAGAGCTTAGAAGTTTGATGGAAAAAATCATACTGGTGCTCACAGGTTCAGGAAACATATTATTTTCCTAGAGTTGAGATTAAACAGAATATGCAGATGCTGTCAGATACAGAGCCCAGGTGATAAAGGCTTTATAACTGGGACCTGGGGAGTGGAGGAAAGGAAGAGACATATGGCTCCCAAGGCCTTCTCTGAGAGCCACAAGCTCTCATTATACTGTATGTAAAATGTGGCAGGTGGAAGGTGTATGTGTATGTATGCATGTGTAGGCATGTGCATTTGTGTGTGCGCTTGTGCGTTTGTGTGTGTGCATGTGCATATGTGTGCACATGTGTGTGGTTTATTTGTTCAGAGGTTCACAGTGGCCTAGTTTGATTCATGGCCTTAACTAAGAAGGAAATGGAACCTCACTTGCATAACTCATTTCAGGTTTCTATTCTTAAAGTTTTCCCACTGTTGTCACTAATCAAGTCATTTACATGAAAAATAATCTATTTTTGGCAAAAACTTATTATTTTTCTTCTTTAAAGTCACAAGAAAATCTTTTGTTTATCTTCATCAGAAATGATGATTCATATTGGAACAAGATGTCCAACTCCTTCAGAGTGGAATAGAGACCAACCATTTGTTTTACCTGAAAAATCCACAGAGGCCTTGCCTTTTGTGGCTTTAAGTTTAACATCCCAAACGAAGCATGTCAAACTCAAAGGCTAACACGGGCCAAATAAACAAGGTTTAAGTTTACGTGGGCCACAAAAAAAACAAAAGTTTGAATTTTCATAGAAACATAGAAATTTATTTCAATAGAGACATGCTGAATACAAAGGGCTGAAATAAATGAGTAATTATTAACATAAAATAATAGAACGTTTTAATAAAAATTAATATTTTTTCTTGAACACTAACTTACCAGACACCGAATAACTGCACAAATTAATAAGCATAATGCAAATAAACCTATTTTTTTCTTGTTCTTTGAAAGCGAAATATTTCCTGTTGTGCACACCAAACAAGTCAGTCCAAGACTAATGACGTGGCAATCAGCTGATAAAATGTTCGCTGCTGGTATTAGTGGAGAGAAATGGTGCACCTGCACGTGAGGTGCACAAGGGAAATGAATGCAACACAATTATAGTCACCAGTGATTAGCGAACGATGTAGTTTGTTATTAATAATTATGTATAACAGGGTATTGTAAACATTAAGTTTCAAAATTTTTATTAAAAAATATCTTACATACCATTATATTGATTGGGCCACAAAAATATTCACTGTGGGCCACATGTGGCCCATGGGCCGCGAGTTTGACATGCTTGCTCTAAACCAAATGCTGACGTTGAATTTGGATTTGTTCTCTTTTGATACTCTTACATTCAAACTCTCCCTTTGGTCTGTCTGTGGAACATGAAGAATGTGGCTTACTCAAACTGCAAATGATTCATTTTGCTCAAACTTAGAGAGATAAACAATGATAAAGGAAAACTTATACGTATAAAGTCTTGGCCCACAAGACTCTGGAAGCTGTGAGGTGTCTGACCTGGCTAACCTCTGGAGAACTTTCTAGACAGAGGCCAGTTTATGCTAATGTGACTGATGGAGTGCGCAGAGGGCTTTTTGCTTACAAAAAAGCTTAAGTACAGTGTTGCTGAGAAATGAGATTGATCACAATGAGATATAAAAATTTAAAATAGCCCCTGGTGGGGAAAATTTTTTCTTTTTATTTCTGTGTTTGAATCTTCTAAATACTGTAACTTTTGGGGGAAAGTTATTGAGACATAAAAGGAACATTTGAACTGCTTTGGAGTTTATGCTAACCACTGTATCATACATTATCTTGAAAGCCTTTATAGTACACAGTTACAAACTTCCAGGAAATCTATTAAAATGCAGCATTAATTAACATAAACTTTTTATAGTGTTACTAATATTTTTCAAACAACTGAAAGTTTCAAAGCCCCCCCCCCTTTTTTACAGGCAATTCTTGCTGCCTATATAAGGCAATCTGAGTGAATTATAGGAAACACCAAATGGAAAGTGAGAAATGAATTTTTGCTGATTGTCCTGGATGGGAAATTCACCTCAATATCTTCTCTGCCTTTAATTTGAACAAGTGTAAAGACTAGACACTTGCCACTCTCTATGCCCAAAGGCAAAACTGTCTCCATTTAGGAGTGGGTGAAGACAGCCAGCCCTGAATTACCCAGTCATGATCGCTCCCCAACTCTCCATGTTGAAGTGCGTCTGTTCATACGTGAACCAGGCAGAGCGTCTGCTTCCTCCTGTGGGGCCAGGCTCTTCTGTAAGCACTAGGGTTGCGATTCCAGCCAACGGTTTCTGGCTCTCCTAGGTCTTTGGTGTCATCTGGGTAAGAAGGATGATTTTTCTATTTTCATGCCTACTTCAAACTACACTTTCACTTTATTCTGTCTTTTAAAAACAAAAATACTTTCCAGGTCTCTTCCCTGTGGATGCAGAATCCTTCAGAGGTTTCTCACCATTCTGCTACTCCCTCTTCCCAGTCATCACCTGATTCTCAATCCATATGGGACCTGAGATCCTACCATGATAGCCATAAAAATCCATTATTACTCTTATGCCTTATTGTCTCCGTGCACTTCTCCCATTAAGTCTTTTGTTTGTCTCTTCCACAGATATTTATTAAGTGCGTATTATGTGCCAGGTATTACAGAAGTGCTGGTGAATGTGACAGATGAGCTGTCTCCTCCTGGAGTTTATCTCCTGGTGGGGGCAGCCATGTGAAGGGTGAGCGCGCCAATGAATAATGAGGGGAGAGTCTATGGAGGAAATTAACCGATGATGTGATTGAGTGGACTGATGGGGTACTTGAGGCCGGGAGGCTGGGATGTCTTCTTTGAGGAGGTCCCATCATAGCTAAAATTTGAGCGATGACACGAACCAGTGATGTAGAGAGCTGGGGATCCCTGTTCCAGGCAAATGGAGCAGCAGGTGCAAGGGTCATGTGGGAATTCGCTTGGTGTGTTTGAGCAAGAGTGTGCAGGCCAGTGGCTGTAGCCCAGTGAATAAGGACATCAGAGGGGCAGGAGATAAGCAAGGCCTAGGATAAGAACAGCTACTTTTTATTGACTTGAGCACTTATGTTGCAAACACTTTGAAGGGGAGAAATTATTATCACATTTAGCAGGTGATTAAATAGAAGTTCAGAGAGGGAATGGGGTCTGTCCAGGGTCACACAGTAAGTGTTGGTATTCAAATGTAAATTTGTCTGGTTTCAAAATTTATTTTCTGAAGAAATATATGTTGAGTACTTCCTATGTGCCCGGCAAGGAGTGGGGATAAGAGTGGGCAAGATAAAATTGTTATCCATCAGGGGCGCTCCCCTGATGGAAGGACTCAGGATTGTCAGGTTGTGGGAAGTGCTGTGGAGGCTGTGGGCTGGGCTGCTCTTTTACGGAGAGTTCTCAGCAAAGGCCTCCTTGATAAGCACTATATGAGCCAAGACCCCAGGGATGTGAGGACAAGCCAGTGGCTTCTCCATAAAGAGAGGTCCAGGCAGAACAAGCAGCAAATGGAAAAACTGCAGAGGTCATGTGCCTGGCCTGTTGGTGGGCAGCAAGGATATCCATGGGCTCAATTCAAGTGAACAGGGAGAGACAAGGAGACTGGCTGGGCTGCTGGAGAACTTTGGCTTTTACTCTGAGGGAGCTAGGAGTCACTGGAAAGTGTTGAAGAAGTGGAAAACCTGATGGAAATTTGATTTTAATATCATGAATCTGAAAGGGGGGTAAAACATAGACTATCAAGGAGTAGAACAGAAGTAGGAAATCAGGAGGTCATTGCAATAATTCAGGTCAGACATATGGTGGCTAGGAGCCAAGAGAATTTGTTGTTGATTGAGCTATGAGGTGTTCGAGAAAGAGAAGTCAGTCAAGATTGACCACAGCATTCTGTACAACAAGACAGATGAGTTGTTATTTCCTGAAATGGGCAAAATCAATGGGGACAGGCATATTGTGAGGCAAATAATAAGTTCTTGGTATTAGTTCTCCCACTTTCTTCCATTTCTGTATTTATACTCTCGTGGATACCTCTTGCTCCTGTAAATGGGTCAGCTGATGCAGAGATGTGATTTGAGCAGAGGAGTGTCCACATTTATCCTTTTAAAAAAATGTTGTCTGTAAGCTGTGCTGGCGCATTAGTTAGCTTTGCTGTGTAACACACAAACCCCAAATCTCAGAGGCTTATGATAACAAACATGACTTCTTGTTAAACCAAAAATATAGGTTGGTTGTGATTCCGACCAGCTCTGCTCCATGGGCTCCTCATTCTTGAACTTCTGCCTGAGCACATCTGCGCACATGCCAGTGGCCAAAGCACACGGCCAAGCCAACCGTGACGAGGAAGGAACCCCTCCCACCAGTGGCATGACCTTCCCTGATTGAAGCCTGGTTCTCATCCTCGCCAGGCGAGAACAAACCACGTAGGTCCAGAATGATCCTGGGAGGCCAGAGCCCTGGAGATCCAGTGAGAAATGTTCTTTGCTTTGTCCCTAGCACCCACGCACATGTCCCTTGCAGCAGCTTTCCTGTGGTGGTGACCCTGTGTCCTAGATCATTTCTTTTTCCCATTCTGACCTTGAGCTCCTGGACCACTGGGCCCATGTCTTTACTAACTATTTTTTAAAAAAATATATTTTATTAAATTTTTACAGAGAGGAAGGGAGAGGGATAGAGAGTCAGAAACATCGATGAGAGAGAAACATCAACCAGCTGCCTCCTGCACACCCGCTATTGGAGATGTGCCCACAACCAAGGTACATGCCCTTGACCAGAATCGAACCTGGGACCTTTCAGTCCACAGGCTGACGCTCTATCAACAGAGCCAAAGCAGCTAGGGCTACTCACTATTTTTTTTTCCATCAGTGTCTAGCTCAGTTCTACACACAGTAGGTCTATTTTTGTGTGATCGGTTCAGATGCATTACATCTGATCTTAGAGTTCATTTTGAGATTGCTTTCTTTTTAGAATAATAAATAGAGGAATGGAGGAAAGAAAAGGGATAGAGTCCAGAGGTAGCAAATTCAAATACCTACCGAGGTGACTACTAGGGTTTAAGATAAGTGGGAGTGGTGGGACATTTAGTCAAACTGGAGAGGATGTACCCCTAAGTGGTAAAATTAAAACCATTAGAAACGAAACAAAACATAAACCTGTGCTGGTCAAATTGCAGTATTTAGGGGCAGATTTTCCCTGAGACTCGCTGGTTTGGTAATCTGGTGCTAGAGTGTGGAAGAGGTGGGCCCACAGAAGGAGAGTTTTTTGTTCTTTTTAAAAGAACAAATTGTAGTGTCAGATAGCTCTCCCACCCTTCTTCGTTAGGCAGTGCTTTGGTGAAAAAAAAAACACCCCAAAATCTGTTTATTTGAAACTGGGAAAGCAGTAGTAGGAGGGAATACCTTTATCTCTTTTGCCAAAGATAATTCTCAAGATTTTGTTTCCTGCTTGCTTCTACCTTCAGAAACCCAAGTCTTCAGAAAAGTTCTAGAATGCTCACAGGGCCCCACCGTCGAACTGCGTGGTATGGAAGGAGATGGAGACATATTGAAACAAAACCCCATGAGTGTTCTGCCTGGCATGTCTGAGATGTGGGCGAATTGGTAAGCTCAGGATCCCCTCCTGGAGGGCTGTTCTTTGACGTCACGTGGGGCATCCAAGGTCAGGGCTATGAAATCCTCTGCCCACCAGAGCATTCCTCAAGGCCTTGCCATGGGAGCCAGCCTCTCACTGGCACTCAGGATGCTTCTGCCATCTGAGTGGGACCCGCCCCTGAAGATGTTCCCACCACGATGTCTGGGAATAAGAATGAACTAGGACACAGATCAAAATGAGTGGCCCCAGTAAATTGAGCTTGCAGATACATGTTGTTCAGCCTGCACGGCAATGATGCCAATACTTTCAAAACAAGAGATTTTACAGGAAAATTAGAATTCCTGGCTTCTGAAATTTGGAAGCTGCATCCATACGGGGCCACATCTGCCTGAGAAACATCTGCCCATTTTAACAGCCCGTGCTCTCTCTAGTTCGCCTCTGTTGCTCCCCAGCCCACTCCGATCAATTATTTCACCTGCCCGCTCCTCCGGACAGTTGGGAGAGGAGTCCTGACCTATATATTTATGTATAATATAGTGGCTATAACATATATTGCTGCAAATGCCTCAGATATCATCTTTAATTTAAAGAGCAGCCTGCCCTTTCAGATAATCAACTTCGACTTTTTTAAAACCAGAATTGTTAATTATCCTGGCAGTTGTTTTCTTTGCTTTAGACCTGATAAAGTCACTGCGAAGGGATGTGATTATTTGGGGGAGGCAGTAATTTAAAAGGCACCCTTTCCCTTTTTCACCCCTTCTGCTATTTTTTTTTCTTTATTCACACCCTTCCTCCCAACCAATCCAGCATGCAAGATACCCTTCAGGTGTTTAAAGCAGCTGGGAAATATTGCAGGAAATGCTGAAAGTTTGCCACATTGTCAGAGGATAAAAGCACAGTGTTCAATCCAAGGGCTTTGTGCGTTTTTTTTTTTTCCAATGCAAGTTCCAAGTTAAATTTTTGGATGCTTATCGTCTCTACATTTTAATGAGTGCTTTTGCTAAGGATTTTTTTAAACAAAGGCACAAAAGTTTAAACCCTTTGCACAATAGCAGTGGGTATTGAAGTGACATGCTGTTTTTATATTTTGAAAATCTCCAATGCTCCAATAACCAGCAGAAGCAAGAATATTGGACAAGTAAATATGGAACGTTATGCTCATGAGCAGTAACTGTGTCTATGAAATATGCAAACTAGGCAGCATCCTATAGATTTTTTTCATTGCATCATTTTATAGGTATGTGTGTGTGAGAGACGGGATACATAGTAAACTTTTATGAGTTAAATCATTTTTTCCATTAGTTTTTGTTGTAATTACCAAGATGTTTATGGTAATTTCTGATTGATCTTCAATGGGCACTGCCTCATAATACTTTATCTTGAAAATTCTCTGCCTTTGGGTCCCTTAGTTATTTGGTGAAGGATTTATCTATAAACCTTCAACATACTCCAGAGTTCAATATTTAAAGGGATTCGTTTGTAAAGTGAAGAATGCTGCTATAAAGCAAATAATATTGTTGTTGTTTTCGCATTTAGGAAAATTAGTCATGTTGACCCAAATGAGAGTGACCTGACCCTTTAGATCGATCTTACTATGCATAGTTATATATTAATTTCTCAGTTTATTTCACATCTCTCTTCCGCTTAGACTGTCATTACTATGAAAGCAGGAATTACACATATGTTTTTTTCTTTCTTTCAAAATTTCTAAAAATTATGGTAAAGTATTCATAACATCAACTTTGCCATTTTAACCATTTTAAGTGGACATTCAGTGGCATTAAATGCATTCATATTGTTTTGCAACCATCACCACCATCCATTTCCAGAACATTTTCATATTCTCAAACTAACTCCTCATACTCATTACACATTAACTTCCCAAACCCTCTTCCCCTAAACCCCTGGCAGCTATCACTCTTTCCTTAGTCTTTATGAATTTGACTTGTGTAGATACCTCTTAGGAGTGGAATCATCCAGTATTTGTCCTTTTGTGTCTGGCTGATTGCACTTAGCATAACATCTTCCAGGTTCATACCTGTTGTTAAATGTGTCAAAATGTGTTTTTGTTTTTATGAGTCTCCCTCAGTGCCTGCATGTAGTAGGTAATAGACAACAATACATATTTGTAGAATGAATCCATGAAAGGAAGAATGAATCAACCAGCCACATTATATTCCTCTTTGCAGCTTCAGGATCAGACACACAGTAGGTCCTCAGCAACTCTTTGAGGCACAAAAAACTACTTGCCATCCTCACCGAACCCAAAAGAACAATTGAGATACTTTGGGGATATCCACTATTTCCCTTTGCATGTGTTGCTTTAACCCAACATACAAAATGCAAGTTTGTGGCATATATTTTTGGGCTTGTAATTTGGATTGCTTTGTGCTCACTGCTAATTAACCAGTTGGTGATGTACCACTGTCTTTTTGTCTGCCTCTGAGTTTGTCACGAGTCCCTGACAAACCCCGGGAAACTGGCGGGGGGGCGGGCACTCTGATCATTAAGGCTTGAAGGGCTTCTTCCTGACCCCATCATGTACCATTGCTTTTTCTGCTTCGACTGATGAGTAGCTGACATATGACAAAACAGTGGCCTTCTCTCATATACACAGAAGCAGGACACTTCCCCACCTTTTAATGGCTGAGCAAATTTCATACCAAGCAACTCTGACAAAATGAAAGTGCATTGTCCAAGTTGTTTGTGAAGATGACTGTGTTTAGAAAAGAAGAAAAGTCTTGATACATTCAGAATAGCCAGACACACAGACACAGGCGTGCACACACACACACACTTATGGGGACACACACGAACACACAGAGTCTGTAATCTTAAGTGTGAAATGCAAAAAGTAAACTGTAGAAAGTTTTATTTGGATATTTAAAAAGTAAAGGAGAAATGGTTTGGTGTTCCATATTCCTTTCTTTTATAACATGCACTAGGGGCCCAGTGCATGAATTCATGCACCTTGGAAGGAATTGTGGGTCACGAGGCTGTGGTAGGCACAAGGACGAGTCTTGGCCCATCCTCTGCGCCCCTGCCTGGCCCCTCCCACCATGGCCCCTGGTCCCCAATCCCCTGTCACTGGCAGCCCCCGCTCCTGCTGCTATTGCTCCCATGTGCTGACAGCGCTGGCCCTGCTCACACCCACTGACAGCACAGAGAGATTGGGGCCAGTGCCAGCAGCAGGTGTGAGCAGAGTTGGTGCTGTCAGTGGGTGTGAGCGGTAGCTGCTGCCCGATTGCCCCTCAGGTGCAGGGAAAGGTGGAGAAGCCCTCAGGGGCAATCAGGGCCTGCAGCCACCACTCGCACCCGCTGATGGTGTCCAGTGATCAGGACTGGTGCTGGGTGAGCAGTGGCTCTGGTACTGGCTGTGAGTGGGGCTGGCGCTGGCAGCGCATGTGAGTACTGGGTGGGACTGTAGCATACGGGAGCAAAGAATCTTCAGTAACCACCAAAGGCTTGCCCCATGACAGAGACTGGTAGCCCAGGTTTGTTTGGTGCCCCCACTCACCTGCTCCACCATCCCACTGCAGCTGCATTGGCTCAGTTTACCTAAACAATCTGGTGATTTCTTTCCCACCTCAGAGGGGCTCAGGAAACACTCTCTATGAGTTCAGTAGTGAAGACGTAATGCTAAGATTAAGCAAGGTTGGTTACATTTGTAGATGGAAAAGGCTCAAAGCTTTCTTTGAACAAATTGATGCAATAGATCTTAAGTAGGGTAGAACTCTTGCAGAACTGTGA
Organism: Murina feae; assembly: GCA_004026665.1. Classification (NCBI taxonomy): domain Eukaryota; kingdom Metazoa; phylum Chordata; class Mammalia; order Chiroptera; family Vespertilionidae; genus Murina; species Murina feae. Next base: position 36,314 of record PVJC01002694.1, on the reverse strand, counting down.
AATTTCAATGGAAAAAACCCACATCAATGACTGTTAAAGTTCTAGAATTAACAGTCTTACTGTATGCTGACTATGAAGATCATTATTGTTGTTTTTTTTTTCTCATTTCCATTCTCTGTCTCTCCTTGTGATAGTAAAATTCAAACTGCGTAAGTTAGGATTGTGGTTTGCATAGGCTCCTCCCCCTCAAATAATGACTTAAAACCATAGAACATTATTTCAATCTCACAGAAATAAAAGCCTAAACTGAGAGGGTGACCTTGCTTTGAAAATCTGTTAGGAATCCTGGGTTCTTCCATTCCATTACTTCCTATTATTATGATGCTTCTGTTGTCTGCATGACCCAGGATTCCTACCACTGGGGTTGCATGCCAACCAGAGGGGAGAGGGAAGGCGGATGGAACTCCCTTCCTTTTAAGGGCAAAATACACAAGTTGTGCATTATTACTTCTGTTCACACATTATTTAACTACATGGCCCTGCCCAACTGCAAGCAAGACTGAGGAATATGGACTTTATGTGGCCATGTGCTCAGCTAGAAACTCTATTATGATATGAAGGAGAATGGAGATTCTCCTTGACAATCTATCAGACTCCCTTTGAGGGAACCTCTTCCCTTCTTTTGCTAAGTATGTGACTGCTGTGGAGGCTGTTCCTACCTCTAGCCTGCTGGGATGGCATGTAAGCAGACTTGGTTCATCATTATGGCTGTTGGGGTTAGGTTACAGTTGCCCAGGCAACCCAAGTAAGGCCAAAGAGACTTGGTCCTGGGTCTTTGTTCCAACTAGTGGTGAAGAGAATGCTTTTTCTTCTGGGGTTGCTTTGCTGGTTCCTGGAGCTGCTCCTGGTAGTTTTGCTTCTTCTTGGGACTATGAAGCCAATACAGAGGAAAGTAGAGGAAGAGACACTGAAAAAACATGGACTCCTGATGTAATTTTTTTGAGCACCTGGATTTTGCTGTAATTCATTCCAAGCCACCATCATCTCTGCCTTAAGTTTTGCAGTGGTCTCCTCCCTGGCATTCTTGTTCTGTTCTTGCCTTCACTTAACTTAAGTCAGGTTTTGTGCTTTAAACCCTCCAATGGCCTTCCATCTCATCCCACAGTCCTTGCTGTGGTCCATTCAGTCCTTCATCTGCCTTCTCTTGGGCCTACCACCTCATTTCTTAACACCTCCCTTCCTCTTCCGTTCCAGACATGTTGGCCTCTTTACTGTTCTGCTCACAAGCTTGGCATGCTCCCACCTCAGGGCATTTGTTCTCATTGTTCCTTTCTCCTGGGAAGTTTCCCCCCAAATACAGGCAGGGCTTGCTCCCTTTCTTCCTTCAGGTCTTTGTTCACCAGCCACTTTTTCTCCATGAGCTCTTCTCTGCCCTCCCCATTGCCCCATATTCCCTACACCCCTGAGAATTGCTTTCTGCTATAAGAACCTGCTTTTCTTGGCCTGAGGCTTTCTCTTCCCCTCTGTGTTAACCACTTCATTGCATTGTCTAATCCAAGCCATACGTCAATTCTAGGATGTAGGTACCGTTTAATCTCCATGTTATAGATGAGGAAACTGAGGCCTAGAGGGCTTAATTGACTTCTGCAGTAATGAGACAGGATGCCAGGATTCAAGCACAGGTCTGATTCAAAGTCTGTTCTTCACTCCTGGGCTCCCCTTCAGACTGTTAAAGTCTTCTTCAAGTGGCTTCTCCTAATGTGACCCTCATGGCTTTCCGTAGCTGAGTCCCCATTTATGATTTAGCTGTAGAAGTGACCGGTATTGATTGAGTCACATTTCCAAATACCAGGTGATGCTAATGCCCTAACTGGAATAGAATCCAGCCAGCTCATTTGTACTTTTAATTATAACTACGGGCATAAAGTTATCCAGTCAAGGTTTCCTTTGTGCCACACACTTCACTCTCCATTGCCATATGTATAGTGGAGTAAAGTTTTGGGTGGTCATATAGGGCATTGGTTAATTGTGTGTTTCCTTCAATGCATTCACATTCATTATTGCCCTCAGGCCTGCCATCCCACCCATCACCACTGACTGAGCAGGTCCTACCTTCAGAGATCATCCATCTTGGGCACAGCTGAGGTCCCCACTTCTTCCATGTCCAGTTTCAAGGACTCTGTCTTTGCTTTCTCACATCCTTCCCTGTCTCTTCAGACTTTTCTTCTTGTGCTTGATTCTTTGTATTCAGTCTGACTTTTTTCTTTATCAAAGAGCGTCCATGTTATGAAGATTGAGAGACTGAGATTGGTCGTATAATCATGCCAATTGGACATGAAAGAAGTAACTTCTTTTCATTTTTTGAAGACGACATCTCTATAATTACTTCACTATCTTATCTTGTATGGATTCTGCACCACATAAGCCTGGATATTTTTATATTTTAACTTACATTTCCACTTAAAATGTGGAAAAAGTAGTTTTTATCTCCTCCATATTGGTCAAATGGCCTTCTGCTAATGATGCAATTAGTGAAACTGAACAAGACAAAGGGGGAGATCATTCAGTCTTACAAAGTCAATGAAGTGGCAAATTTTGCCACGTTTGCTGTATGTGCAAAATATTTCGCAGAGCTCCACGGTAATAATGTGTTTTTTTGAGCAGCTACTGTAGTTGCTGAAGCCAAATTATCATAATTTGATGACTCTGTGGAAGATGAATTTGCTGAAATACTGTCTCTTCGATGGTTGTCAAATTTGGTTTGGAATAGGGTAAGGCTCTCTGTCACCCTTGGTCACACCCAGAATATGTCCTGTGCTGGAGGTTTCCTTACACAGCCTTCTTAGGCCACCTTCTCCCCAGCACATTCCCATATTTTTTTACTTCCAGAATTCTGTTTCCTGGGAAACAAATTCTATTGAATACTTATTAGCTTTAAAAAGTGCTTTCTACATTCCCCTGAGATCACCACTTAGTCAAGGGAAGGAATTTATCTCTGCTTTCTCTGTGTCCTTCTGGGTTGGAAAGTTGGCTTGGTAATATGCCACTCACATGCATCTTTTAGATGGCTGCTCTCACACTCTCATGTAAAAATGACTGCTCATTTGAGGTGCAGGCCCTTTGCCTGTAAATCTCTACCCATCCCAGTGGTTTGCTGGAGCTGACCTGTACTGGTTCTGTGTCTAATGACATCATGTTGGTAACTTGAGAACGGCCATGGTGGGAGTGTTTATACCATAAAAATCGGCAAATGCAGCAAATCAGAGCCAGTTGTTAAGCATTTGCCAGCACACCACTGATCATTCCTCTGTGATTATCTACCTCCCTCCTGGCCACTCTCCTCATTTGTCAAAGACTTGGCTTATAGATCACAACCTCCGTCTTCCCTCCAAGTCTGACAACACTCTCAGAGATTTCAACGTCTATGTTGAATTAGTGGGTGAAGGCCAGGGTTACCCAACATCCTGCCATGTGAGGGATAGTCTAGCACAACGAAAGGTTGTTTCACATCTTGCACAGCTTTCTAGCATCCTGACAGGCAGTCAGGTAGCTGAAAAACCTGATTATAATTATCGGGACCTAGAACAACTTTATATGTAGCACAAAGTATTCTTTTTTTTTTTTTTTTTTTTTTTTTAAATCCTTGATTTTTATTGTGGCAAAATACATATAAAAATTGTCATTTAACCATTTTTAAGTATATGATTCAGTGGCATGAAGTAGAGTGCAACCATAACCACTATCTAGTTCCAGAATATTTCAATCACCCCAAATATAAATGCCATACCCATTTAATGGTCACTGTGTAAACTGAAGGAGAATTGTACTCTATTTTATTTGGAAATTCACCAAGAGTTTATTCACTGTTTCAAAAATCAGGTCTCTGATGGCAATGCCACCTGGTAGTTGAGTCACCTATTCAACACACCTTATCAGTCTGTACTTGATGTACTTTTTACTGATTTAGTTTCCTCCACAGAATGTACAACCAGCTGACCTGTTTACTGCTGCCCTGAATGGGGGAAGAAGAGCTCGCTGTGTTTTACCACTGTTTTTATTTCATTCGTGGTTTTTTTTTTCATCTGCAAAACTTGGAATAAAATGGATCAGGGCCAGGTAGTGAGTATTTTAGACTTTGTGGACCACATGGTTTTGTCAGCTCTACTGACCTCTGACACCATAGTGTGAAAACAGCCAGGAACAACATGTGAACAAAGAAGTGTGGTTGTGTTCCAATAAAACTTTATTTACAGACACTGAAACTTGAATTGTACACAATTTTCACATGTCAGGAAATATCATTGTTTTTTTGATTTAGAAATGCAAAAAAATTCTTAGCTGTCGAGCCATACAAAAACTGGCATTGGGCTGAATTTGATCTTCAGATTATAGTTTACCAAGTCCTGTAATAGGTGCTTAGAAACCATTTGTGCCATGAATGAATGAATGAATGAATGAATGATGATGTATATATAATAAATATTTCAGACACATATAAACACCAAAGTTTAAGTCTCTGCAATTTAACAGGTAAATAGACCAGGATCAAATATGCCTTTTGAATACATATATATCTCACTCATTTTAACATTTTAACTGTCCCCCCCCCCCTCCAATAGACAAAAGAATTAATCTTGTAAAGTCTGATACAGGATCAGATTTTGCAAATGTCTAAAAACTGTAATGTAGCCCATAGACCCCAGCACAACTCATCTCCCATTTCGTATACTTTTTTTTTAATAAACAGAGGAAGCTCTGTGTATTTTCAACTTGAATGGACATCTACAGATTTGTTTCCTTTGACTTTTAGAGTTTATCTTAATGGGACTCTCAATGCTGCCATAGGGAAAAACAGACCTTAGGACCCCAGTAAGGCACTCAAACTCCTCAGAGCAAATAACTTAAACATAACGAATTGAAGCTTACAAAAGTCAGAATTGTAAAACTAATAGGGCTGTTAAAGCCAGCTTTCCTGAAAATTATGAATCGGTTGGCCTGTTTCTTATAACGGCGAGTAGTGAATCTTGATCATTCATCGTGCACATGTCATAAATTAGAAGCTGCGAGGGCTGCAAAGTTCTTTACAGCGTCACCGAAAGCTCCTGTGGCCGCCTTCACCTCGCACTGTCAGTTTCCAGTGGTGCCACACGGAAGGGCAATGAAAGTTTTAAAATTGTAACAAGTTGTCAAATGTTTATCAGTGGGGTTTTATGAAGGCCTAAAAAGTTATGTACGATACTGCACACACCATTAGGGGAATAATAATAGTAATAAAGAGACTTTATTCTCATCAAGACTTATGTGGCAGCTAGCTTTTTCTCCCCAAACTTGGTTAATGGAGGTCGGGAGAAGCAAATAATTCAACATTGGAAGTAGAACAGCTCGAAGCATTAGATGGAATATCGGTATTACGAGTTGAATAGGATATAATGGATATGTGAGGCTCTATCTCCATAGATATGTAGATCTTTCTCTGTATTTATGGAGAAAGATATTCAGGAATGAAATGCAGCCATAACAGATGTCACGTCAATTGTGTTTTATGGATTCTGGTGTGGAGTCGAAAAGGGGGGGGGGGCTTGGGGATCGGTCCCTGACTCCTTAGCTTCCTATCTGTGTGTCTCCATCCTCAGGTTCCCTCTTGCATGAAAGGAGGGGTGGCCACAAAACCTACCTTCTTAGGCTTGTTGTACGGTTTTAAACAATAAAAGACGTTTGGTATAATGCATCACATGTATGGAGATCAAAAATAAAAATCTCCTTCCCGCCCCTTAGCTAGGTGACCCTGGCCTGGCCACCTCACCACTCCCGGCCTGCTTCTCCATTTGCTCAGTGGCATTTCTGCTCACTCATTTTGTGACTTTAAACGAATGAGGATTAAACGAGATATTCTTTATGAAGAGCCAGGTACAGAGTCAGCCACACACATGCATTCACAATATGCCCCTTTTTCTTTTATTTAGGGATGTAGTCTCAAAAGTGAGATAAATAGACTCTATCTTTGGAAATGCAGCATGACAATAACTGTGTTTCATAAATCACCTTAAAATTTCAGTAGATTCTAGAAACATAATGACGGTCACCAGCGGATGCGTTTGTCTATTCCACGAGGCCCTAGAAACAGATATAGTCATTACCCGTCTCCTATACTAGACGGTAGCTCCATTAGAGCAGGGGACCTGTGTCTTCGTGCCACCCCTGTGTCCCTAGCACATTTTTCTGGCATGTAGTTGTTCCATATGTAGATGCTCAATTAATATTTTTAAACAAATATATCTCCAGCAGGGAAAAGCAATAAATACATCTACCAAACCATGTTCTGTTTGTTCCTCTGCACCAAGGGTGGGTGTTCTCTTCATCAGGATCCCAGCAGGAAACAGATGGCACACTCCAGTTGGCTAATTTGAGGAGAATGCATGAAAGAGTGTATCGACAGCAGTGCGCATGGGAATGCCCAGGGATAGTGCAGTGCCCGGGCCTGGTGGCCGCAGGGCACTGGCCTCCACCTGCTGACCTCAGGGGAGAAGGCAGGAGAGTTTCCTGATGGGCAGATGGGCAGGGATCCTGCAAGAGAGCAAGCTGGCCTTGAGGAGGGGACTTCGGGGCAGGGGTGTGAGCTTTCCTTGAGGGAGGTGCTGGCTTTGTATGTTTCGTTGTGTTCAGGCTGGAAGACATCTCCCAGAACCCCCTTCTCTGGAGGTGTGTGGCCACGGAGGGCCATTGCTAGATGCTCAGTGAGCTCTGAGGATGATGTGATGAGCTTCTTTGTCTCTCACACACCGTTCACTCATCTGCTGGCTCATCTCCTGGCCTGAGGCAGTGTCTGGGTCAGCTGTAATCCATCTCCCCCTGGTTCCTCCTTCAGCTTCTTCCATTCCCAGGTTAGGCGTGTGTTCAACTCTGTGATGAAGGGCCTGGCCACTTTGGGACACCATCATCACCGTGAGCAGAGACAGCAAGAATGATGAGGGTTTCAGTCTGTTCTTCTAGACCCTAGGGTCAAATCCCTGAACTGAATATGGACATATATGTGTGCATCCTCTCTCTCTCTCTCTCTCTCTCTCTCTCTCTCTCTCTCTCTCTCTCCCCCCTCCTAGTGGTTTTGCTTCTTTGTCCTTTGTCAGCTTGGGCTGCTATAACAAAATACTATAGACCAATGCACTTATAAGTAGTAGAAATGTTCTTGTCACAGTTCTGAAGGGTGGAAGTTCAAGAGGAGGGTGTCAGCATGGTCGGTTCTGGTGAAAGCCCTCTTCTGGGTTGCAGACTGCTGGCATCTTCTATCCTCACACATCAGAAAGAGAATGAGCTGGTCCTCTGGCCTCTTCCTGAAAGGGTGCTTATCCCAGTCATGAGGGCTCCATCCTCATGATATAATCACACCCAAAGACCCACTTCCAAATGCCAGCACGTTGGGATTCAGGTTGTAGACACACTGAGACCATAACAATCACTGACTGTAACAAGGAACATGGTCAGCTCCCGGGGACGCCATTGAAACTGACTAGGGATTGCTCTCCTCCCTCTCTGCCATATCCTGTTGTGCGTCTCATTAAGCAAAACCAATCAGGAGGCAGAAAATCAGCCTCCTGGAGACCAGAGGACTATGGGAGAAGAGTAGACAGAGAGTTTCGGGGAACAAACCATCTCTAGAGAAATGTCCATTCTAGAGGCCATGTGTTTAGGAAAAGTTACTTTAGATAAGTTCAATTTATTCATTCAGACATAAATCCCACCAACGTTTTTTCAACACCTGTGAGCCAGGCACTGTGCTAAATGCGGGGACACACACCAAGGCGAATTCTAACGTGGCAGGTAATTTACTGGGTATCATTGTGTACTCTGTTCTCTCTGATGTATTTCCCTTGCCATGCAAAGAAGGGAACGGAGGCTTTGAATCTGCCTGGTTGCATTTCAACAAGTCTGTTTAAATGCCTCATTTAGCATTTTACAGCAGCTTGTGTGTAGTAGGGCCAAAGGCAAAAATTTCCAAGTTTAAAATTTGGAAAATCTGAAGTTGTTCGAAGAGTATTGTGCTGGAGGGGGTAGAGAGAAACATTCTAAGGAGGTGAAGGTAGGAGTAGGAGAGAGAGAGAGAGAGAGAGAGAGAGAGAGAGAGAGAGAGAGAGAGAGAGAGAGAGGCAGAACACACTGGTGTAGGGGATTCGGTTTTGCAGTTTTGCTGGTATAATGAGTCTTACCCCTCTTTTTCAGTGCCCAGCAGGTGGCTGAACCTGCGATTCCTTAGAAAGTGTGTGTGTATGTGTGTGAAGTGTGTGTGAGTGTGTGTGAATGTGTGTATGTGTGAGTGTGTGTATGTGAATATGTGTGTGAATGTGTGTATATGTGTGTGTGTATGTATGTGAATGTGTGTGTATGTGTGTTTATGTGTGTGTGTGTTTGTGTGATACAGCATGTAGCAGCAGTGGCAGTTACCATCTGAAATTTAAAAATTCTTTTTCTGAATGTTCTGAGTTGCATCCAACCTCTGGGGCTCTTGTAGAGAGGAGGGTTAGGGAGTCCCCTCCCTATGACTGAGTTCGAGTTTCTCACCAGCCTGGCAGAGGGGGCTTGAAGCAGATTAAACTTTGAGAGAAATCAATAAAGTGACATTTTGTGTAGTGGGTGTTGCCGAATAAATTTTATGTACGCTCTGCGGTTGCATTAAGGGCAGCTGCTTCTACAGAATACCTACTATGTGCAAGGAGCCATGCTAGGTGCTTTTATTCCTTAATTTGTTCATTTACTCAGTGAATATGTATTGATGTCTATGTTGTGTTGAGCACTGTTCTTAGGACAGTGCTTAGCACTGAGAATTCAATCATGAGCAAAACAGATGAAGCCACTCATGCGTAATTGCGGGAAACAGAGATCTGGATGAAGTGTGGGAAGGAACCGTGTGAAAATCAGAAGGAAGAGCATTCCAGGCTTGAGTAGGGCGAAGCTCAGAGGCCAGAGCCGGGCTGGGGGGCTGGTGTGGCTACAAAGAGTGAGCCAGATAGAAGCAAGGTCAGTGAGATGGTGCAGGAAGATGAGGATATGCAGGTCAGGTACAAGAGTTTTATTTTAGTGGTGTCAGGTCTGCTAATCAATATCACTTGGTTCTTTTTAGCCTCGCCCGAGGAGGATATGTTTTTATTGATTTTAGAGAGAGAGGAAAGGGGGAGAGGGAGAGAGGTAGAGATAGAGAGAATGAGAGAGAGAGAGAAATATTGATTGGTTGCCTCCTATACAAGCTCTGACCAGGGATTGGACCTGCAATCTGACCCAAAATCAAATCTACAACCTTTTGGTGTACAGGAAGGTGCTCCAACCAACCGAGCCACCCGGCCAAGACAGTGGGTTCTGATTTTTAAGTAACTTAGAATCTAACAAGGAAGACACACCTGTAATCTGGTAAATGTAGCCATTACACTGAGACATAAAGCTCTGTTACGGCTCCGAGGAGTGCAAGGGAAGGCATAGCACTTTTTTGGGTGCTGGTGGTGAAGGAGACTTCACAGAGGGGACTCTTCAAAGGTGTATAGGAGTTTTTCCAGAAGGATCTGGGATTTTTATTCTGCTTGTGAGCTAATGAGTTCTGTAAGAGACAGGTGTCTCCTGGGTCAGAGACAAAGGACTTCATTACTCGCAGCACAGCAGGCAGCATGAGCTTTGAGTTAGCATTGGCTCCTTGCCTCCCAAGGTCCAGGGGGCTGAAGTGGAACGGCCCAGAGAGCTGCTGCACACAGTGGGCTTTCAGGGACTGCTGAGGAACCTGGAGATTAGGAAACACAATTATGTTTAAGATGGGGCTGTTAGCAAGCCTGACGCACCTTTGCCCTGGAGGAAGACATTATCTTTATCATAGTGGCCAAGAAGCAAACCTGCCTCCTGCCTGGAGGAAGCTACTCTCTCGGTCTCCCAAGACTGTTTGCTTTATGAACATCCTGGAAAAAAATAGTCCCGAACAAAAACTGTTAGGCCTCAGCTCACAGGGCATGCGGAAACATGAGACACCCAGGAGCGCCATCTCCCAGCAGAGTGCAGCTGTTGGGGCCGAGTTAGTAAACCTTAAACTCCGACACTTGATGGGTTAGATGGTTGTTAGAAGAAATGTGTTAGGTGTTCTTCGTAAGCTGTGGCTAGGATGTTAGCTGTTGCTTCCACTCTGATGGGTTTTTTGACTCAAACTGCTGTTTTCCTTGAGTTTCTTCTAAGGGGGCCTAGTGTCCTCTGAGATGGGACTCAGTTCTGTATTCTTAGGATAAACTCTGAGGCCAACACGGAATCCTTGGTACAAGAAGAACGAAGCAGTTCTCCTCCAGCTGCAAGGCCTAGGTCGGATGTTTCAACATGCTTTGCCTCTGGGCACTAGAGTATGCTGGTCTTTGGGAACTATATCCCAGGACGTGCATTTACATCTATATTTGTGCAGATATCAGGATAGGAGCAAAATGAAAGAAATGTGGCTTCAAAATCCAGTTCCAACTTACTAGCTGTGTGGATTTTTCCAGACTTCTTAACTCCTCTGGATTTAGTCTCTTCCTTGACAGGATGAGAATGATTCCACCTCCCCTCCCCGGCCCCCTCAGGATGTTTTGAAGATTAAATGAAATAAGGTATCTAAGGCTTAGAACTCTAAGTACATAGGTAGGATTCAAGATATTTTAATTGTTTCATTATCTCATTTAATCCTTGAAAAACATACCCAACATTGAACTACATTTTGCTGATGAAGAAACTATAGCTCAGAAAGGATAAATAAGAATATGGAAGTATAAAATAAGGTCTTTGCTTTCCAGGAGTTTATCATCTATCTGAGACGATATGACCTCCTTGGAAACAATTATATGAAAATAAACCCAGGTAAGGGTTCAAACTTTATTAAAATGATATCATTTTGAGTACATTGGAAATACGTTTCCCAACTATAATGATCAGAAAACTCACTTGAAGAGCTTATAATCTGTGAACTGTCAAGCTCAGACCTAATAATTCTGGTTGGAGTCAGAAATCTATTCAACGGACATATGACTTCAGGTGACTTTGTAATTAGTTGATGTGCGACCCACACCTACAGAAATACGCTGAGAAATCTCCATCTGCAGCAACTTCCTGAAAGAGGCAGTCTTTGAGATGGGTCTTAAAAATCTGTGAATGGGCAAGGGGACAGGAGAGGGGGCTTTGAAAGAGAGAACAAGTTACAAACAAAGCTCAGAAGACAGGAAGGGATCATATTTGCAGAACGAACCATGTTCATACATATACATAGTAATTCACATTTATTGGCTTGGCTGGACTTTAATAAGATAGGTATTTTCTCATTTTCATGACCTTTTTCTTGCAAGAAACTTAATTAACAAACCTTTTCATTGCTCGAAGACCTTCTCTCCAGCAGCCCGCGTCTCTTTGCTGAACCCCACACTCTGGTGTATTTGGATATGGATATTCTATGTAAATTATGCAGAAGGGAAGCTCAGGCAGGAATGAGTGTTCTCCTGATCAATGGAGAGGCAGCATGCGAAGTCCCAGGAACTTACGTGTCCCTGGTTGTGCGATTTGGAACAGATTGAACTGAGAACTGGGACTTACGGTGGCAGGCAAGGCCATGAGTGGAAAAGAAATGCCCACCTTCACTCTGCAATGTGCTCTGTTTTGTGTCATCTTAATCAGAAGGGACTTTGTTGTACAATGTTAAAAATTAGTGGCCACGATTTAAGAAATTGAATTACAAAAAAATGGAATTTCTCACATCTCTTGGAAAGTTGGAAAGTTGGTATATCACTTGGGGGTGCTTTTGTCTGCAAATCACAAACACACACTCCAGAGGTAGGTCCCAGGTGTGACGTTTCAGGGGTGTCCCGGGCTCCGTGTAGCAAGATGGTGATAGCAATTTCTGCCATTACAGTAAGATACAGCTCTCTCTGGAGAAAGAAAGACAGCCTCTTGTTTCTTTCTTTGGAAGCCCAAGCACCACAGTAGCCTTTCTTCAAAGATGTCTCATTGGCTAGAATTGGGTCACATGCCTATTCTTACACAAATCATGGACAAGGGAAACATAGTTCTCCTAATTGGCTTAGGCCAGTGTGGTTATAACCCTGGAGACAAGAATAAGATCAACTTACGGTGAGTCATGTAGGGGCAGGGAAGTTACATGGTCAGAGAAGGTGAGAATGGGCATTGGGAGGCAATCAATAATATCCAATACAATTTGTCATTATGGGCCTCATATTTCTTCTCTGCAAAAATTGTCTGGAGCTGGGTATATGCTGCCTCTTACAGGGCTCAGGGAGCCTTCAATTTGCCAAGTACTTCCCCAGACAGTATTTTATACCCCATTTGCCTCAACATTGACTTTACTTGCTTAGCTCTTGTAAGCATTTGGATTTGGGACTCATATCCACACGACAGGGATGCCATGCTTTTGTTAAGTGGCGTCCTCATCTACATCAACTGGCATGCTTGGATCATCAATCAGGCTGATTGTTTATTTGCTCTTCCCTCCCTTTGCCCATTATTAGATACTGCTTCTCAACCTTTCACAAGGGTTGGTATCTAATTTCCTCCTGTGGCCAGCTTCCCCCTCTCATATCTTTCTTTTGGTGATATACTGATCCTGAGGGCCACCAGGAAACCCCAGCAAAAGCCCTTGGTCCCATTCACACTGCTGTGAAAAAGTCTTCGAGAATTTGAGTCTTAACAAATCTGCCTCCCTAATGAACTAGTCTTGGCGAACAGAGAAAACATACAGTGTCAATCTTGGCTAGTGACAGGATGCAATTAACCCAGGATCAAATTACAACAAGATGGATGGGGCCAGATGGTCCTGTTATCCTAACAAAGGGATTAAGTGCCCTTCAGAAGGGAGGCATTTTTCTATGTTGAGCTCTAGAACGAAAAGAGACAGGGGTAAATGCTTCACCATTTTCAAACAGATACTAGAGAGCAGGGAAACTAGCCAATGATGTTTTAAATCATCGTTCCAGTTCTTAATTGGTGACTAGTAAGGCACACATACATACACAGACAGCTTTCATTGTTCTGGAAGCGGTAGCTAGTAGAAAATTCTAGGTTGAAAATGTCTTAATCATGAAAGATCTCTATTAGGAAATTTAGAATCTTAAATACTGTGGGGACACATAATATAAAGAAAGCCTGTGGAATAAGTTCATTCTTTCCAAAAGAATTTTTGAAGTTCTCATACACATGTCTAAGGGTCAGGGAAATCACAAAAAGCAATTTGGAAAATGACTCTGCTCTCTTTGGGTTATATCTGAAAGAGAGAGTTAATAAACAAATAAATAACACATGGAAAATATATGACTTCAGAGGGATGGATGCTACCAAGAAAATGAGAAAAGCATGTGTTGTACAGAGACAGCGGGATAGAAGTAGGCATTGGTGTGCAGGTAAAAATTCAACCACTGGTTCTCTGGCGGTGGAACCCTCATTTGTTGTGTTTGTCAATTTCTTTGGTGTAAATACTCCTGCCATGGCTGATTTCAAGTGGCTGACATGACTAGGAGTGGGGAAGAGACGCCGACAGTGTACACCAGCTCAAGACCTCGGGGCGTGTCGAGAGTACTTTCAGAGAGGGCCGTGAGGCAAGACCTCTGAGAGAGTGACGTTTGAGCCCAGATGTGAGTGAGGAGGAGCTGGCCACAGGAAGAAAGAGCCTCCCAGGCAGAGTGAACGTGTAGGTACAGAAATCCTGAAGTCCACAGACCGAGTATGTTCTCCAGAGGAAATGAAGATGTGGAAGGACAAGATGACAGAAATGGAAAACATGATGAGATAACAGGCAGCGGCTAAGTCATGTAGCGCCTTGAAGACCACGGAGAGCTGTTTGGATTCCATTATAAATGTAATGGGAAATTGTATAGGGTTTATGCAGGTAATCAACTACCCGTCTACATTTTCATGGAAGGGATTCTGTGTATGGTTGTCCCATATTAGAAGACAGAGAAAGAGAAATACTAGCTTTTTCTTCTGATCTTGCAGTCCATGTTTTGATTTATTTCCATTCTCTCAAGGAAAAAGCTGTATGGGAACCCATTAGCACATGGCTGGCACACGGTGAGCCCTGGATACATGTTAATTATGGTTGCTACTGTGCTGATTAACTTGGAGATGTGTCTCAGAGAATAAGAGCAACATATCAATGATACTGCATGGATTATTCAGCGAGGGCATCACTGATCAGGGATTGCAGTGGGGCGCAGACATGTTGCTGAAGATGTGGTTAGACTCGATCACCACCTCCAGCTTTTGAAACTTAGCTCAGGGTCCATAGGTTACCATCCTGACACTTATTCCTCAGGAATGAGTGCTGCCCAGACCATAAACCATGTGTGAGCCTTTAGTTATGGTGCATTTGCTCATTCATTCATTTCCTCTGATCAGGGACTCATGTTCAGCCACCAAAGTGGACCTCATCTGGAACCTTCACATAGGACAGTTTAGGTGCAGAAGTATGAAAGACAGATTCCTTGTGGGTTTCTCCTTTTTGCTATTGTTGATGTCTTCCCCTCTTTCCTTCACTCCCTAGTAGGTGGGAATCCTTTAAAAGGGGAATGCAAGAATATGATTATTTGTCCTAAAAACATTGCTGATATCAGCAAACAGAATTGACTGAGTGCTCGCTACATAATTTGCTCAGAGTGCCAGATAATTTGTATACTTAGGTAAACTTCCTCACAGAGTCCTCTGAGGTAGGGTGTTGTTACGTTGGTTTTAGAAATGAAGAAGCAGATGCTCAGACAAGGTGAGGAGCTGCCCACTGACCAGATCACGGTGGCGCCGGGATTCACGATGGTTCCTGTACTTTCCAAGCCTCTGGCCCGACCCTAAAATCCTCCATAGAAAATGCACAGCTGTGTAGCCGTTTCCCTATGTTATCTGAACTTTGCTCTTTGCATTGCCTTTTTTTTTCTTCTTGCTCCCACTCCTTAGTTCAAGGTCCCTGGGGGCCGTCATGACATCTTCCACCAGGGGTCTGTTTACTCAGTGTCTCCAACCCCATGCCATCTTATGAACAGCTATGAACTGATTTGTTAAGGGGAAGCTCTGGCCACAGTGTACGTTGACTTAGAAACCTCAGTGGCTCCTCATTGTGCGACGAGCCACCTGCTCAGCCTGGCTTTCTAAGTTCTGGCAAAGAGCTTGAACTTCCAGCAAACAAAGGACAGAGCACATTTTTGTGCCACGGAGAGTGCCAGCTGCTGTCTGTGCCTTCATCTCATGTTCCTCTGTATGCTCCCTCTCTCAACACTCACCTTAGAGTTTGTATCCCTCTGTAGACAGTATGAATTGGCATGATGCTACATGCAATCAAATCTAATCTAATCTAATCTAATCTAATCTAATCTAATCTAATCTGTTTGTTTTAAGACCACATCTGAGAGCTGGTAGGAAATCCAACTCTATCATGTATTCTCCCCCCCAACCCCCACCCCCCGAGAATCCTACCTCTCTTATGACAGTGAAAAAGCAGCAGGGTTTATAACTTTCCCCCAAAGCGGCCTCTCAGTCTATAGGCATTCTCTGTGGAGCTGTTGCTCCTGGCATAGGAAGGGTGCAGCACTGCTCCTTCAACACTAAGCTTGGGGAAAGGGCTTGGTCCTGGCTCATAAACAGTCAGGGTACAATAGTGGCTAAGAACATAAGCTCTGGGTTTCAACTTCCCAGGTCAAGCCCTGCTCTAGCATTTATAGTCACAGCTCATGGACAACTCCTTGCGGCTCAGTCTTTTCCATCTGTAAAGTGGACTATTTAGTGCTCTCTCCTCATGTGCTTATTATGGGGACTAAAGAGAATAATAGGAATAAAGGACTTAGAACAATGCTTGGCAGGCAGTAAGTGGTTAATAAACGTTAGAAGTATTTGCCACCCTCTCTCTCACCCTCCCTCTCACTGGAGCTATTGTGAGGTCTGTGAGTGTACTATCCATGTCAGAAGCATCAACATTCCCCAAGGCGGGGCCTCCCATCTAGCCAGCCTTTAGGCACCTCCCCCAATGGACTGTCAGGTGACCCGTAGTTGCTCAGCATCTCCCAGTGTCAGTTTTCTCATCTGTAAAATGGGGATGGCAATGTAACTTGCACAGTGTTGGGAGGGTCCTTTACACATTTAATACTGATATTAGCTTATAAAGAATGTTAGGCTCACATTAAGCAAGAATATAATATGCTTAGCTCAGTGTCTAGATGTAGAAAGAGCTCAGTTGATGTCAGTTATTGCCATTATTATCATCATCATGTCTGCCCCCACACGGCATGCTGATTGAACAATGCCATGATTAATAGATTTTGGGTAATTAGTGCAATTAATTTGAGAAACACCAAGAAAAAAAATAGGGGTCTTAATTCAAAGACAGTACTTTGCCAGAAGTTTGCTGTATATTCAATTCTTCTCTAAAAAACCATTTCTTAATAGTTGATTCCCATGGTTTTGCAGTTAATAATATCTAAATATATTAAAAATATGCCTCAGAGGGCTGTCCGAGTGATATAGGATTTTGATCAACCTTTACTTGTGCTGGAAATAAATTGATTCAGTTTAAATACTTTGTCTAAAAGTTATTTGGCTTGGAAAATACCAATCTAATTCCCTCACAAGTAAGAAAATTATAAAGAGAGAGATCTAATCAGTGAGTAGACTATAGCCTCAGAAAATGTGTATCAGCATACCTTAACGAAAGCGGAATAAATCTTGGAACTTTAATATCCCCCTTTCTTGGACCTAAATAGGCCCCTTTGGAAAACTATTTTATTGTTTCTCATTAAATTAGAATTGTGCTGAGGTGCCACTATCTTCCGTTTCCTATTATTATTAATGTAAAAAAAAATCACTGCATATTCAGCACTTCTCCAGTTAAAGCCATCAGAAAACCCTCCCCACACTCATGCTTAACTCAGACTCATTTTTAAACAAAGTCTCTTTTATTTTTTTGTTTACATCTGCATTTAAAGATAGCAATCCTTCCTGGTGACAATTAAGGGAATTTAATACATAGGGTTAGTCCTAATCCATTACACTAACAGCTCCTGCCGAAGAAGCATGGAAAGAGTTACAGAGGCAAGAAACATCTCGTTAACCTTAGGAGGAAGCGGTAATCCTGGGAAACAGAACGTGGGAAGCATCATTTTTCAAAACAGGGCTGGCTTGATAGTACATTAGAGAGATACGCTTAAACTTTTGATCCATCAGGAGCTGGAAGGTGTCTTCTCTGAAACAGCCGTATCAGAATGCCGTAGACGGGGCGACGTGTACCCAACAGAAAGGAATTACAGTTCAGAGGCCGAAGTCCGAGATCAAGGTGCTGCTGACTTGGTTCAGGCGAGAGCCCCCTTCCTGCTTTGCAGGTGACTGTCTCTGATTGTGTCCTCGTGTGACAGGGAGAAGTAGCTCTCTGGCCTTTCTTCCCACGGCCATTAATCCCATCGGGAGGGCTCCATCCTCATGACCGGATCACCTCCCACCTTCAGGAACCGTCACCTGGGGGCTTAGATTTCAACCTAAGAATTTCAAGGGGCCACGAACATTCAGTCCACAGCAAGAGGCACTGAAGTTCTGGAACACTGCTGCTATACAGCATTTCCCCCAACTGCTTCGCTGCAGTGTTCCATCTTGACTCATTCATGAAACACACTGAGTGACAGCAGAGGCCCACCAGCCACACTGGCCCAGAGGTGTGTGATGGTTGGGTCTAGATGGCGGCGCCTAGTGGAGCCTCAATGAGACTAGGCATCTATCTCCAGTCTCCCTTCATATTTCCAGTAGCTTCTGGCCCCTCAGACAGAGTTTTCAATTTCTGCGTAAAAAGCATCGAGCATGTACGTACAGTAGCTAAGAGATTATGTTAGGACATAGCCTCCAGTTACCAAAGACACAGAGGGAGCCACAGATCATTCGTGCCACTCAGAGTCAATGTCAGAGCCCGCATAAAGGCGTCCAGCCCCTCCATGACACCCTTCTCCCCGCACCTTTACCATAGTGCCAGCTGCTGTATGCTTTGCTCACTCCACACCAGTCACACGGGACCTCTTGCTACTGCTTCCCACAGCACTGCCTCACCTCCTTCTGGGTTTTGTTCAAATGCTACCATGTCAGGGTGACCTTCCCTGGCCCCTTTTTGGAAACTTACAAGAACTTTCTCCCTTCCAGCACTCATTAATCCCCTCCCCAGCTTCCAGCTTTGTTCTACCAAAGCCTTTATCACAACCCAACATACCAGACATTTAACTCATTTATTCAGTCATTGTCGGTTGCTTACAAATTAGACTGGAAGCTGCAGGAGGGCTGCACCTGGTCTTATGTCCTCCCAGCACCTACAACAGTGCAGGTGCCTGATAAACAATGAGTGAGTATGATGTGAGCTACAAGAGGTCCAGGATGCTCGGGGAACCACAGAAACTCAGTGAGGCTGGGGCCCAGAGCCTGAGGTGAGGATGGGGAGAGATGAGTGTCGAGTGGTGAGGGTTGTGGACTCGGACCAGGGACAGGAAGGGCCATGGAAAGAGACCGGGAAGCAGAAGAGGGAGAAGATTAATTACTAGGGATGTTTTGTACTCTGCTCTTTTGCAAATCAAAAGAGTATATGTAGCGATTAATTTCCATGAACCTGAGAAGCAGACTTTTCTAAAGATTAAAAAGTTCTAAAGCCTGTGTTTAAATAGAATTTTACTCAACTTCTAAGCTGCAGTTTATTTGGATGCTCCGTAGGGGACTGACTTCATTTCCAGCAGCTTGAGAGTCGACCAAAGAGGAGGGGAAGGAAGAGGCAGAGCCAGCCTGAACCATGTGGCTTTAGGAGGTGACCTAACCGCCCTGAATCTTTCTTCCCACCTGCAAAACGGGATTGAATCTGCCTACCACCCAAGCCACTGGGAGCATTAAGTTAGAAAAAGAAACATGTCACATGCCTTCGGGTGTAGGAGGACTGAATATGTGGAAGCCATATTTATTAAAGCAGTCATGCATTTTGTTAATGACTATGCAAATGAATGCATCTTGTTTTTAAGAATGTTAAAGGCTGACTTACCTTTGACAAGGAAAACTATAACTAAAAGTGTAATATTGTTGCTTTTTCTGTCTTTTTTTTGTTGCTTCCAAAGCATGCTGCTGAATAAAACATAAAATGTATAATATATCATATATGCAATAATATACAAGTACTTGCATTTTTCTTATTAGCATTTCATAGGACTATATTTTATTGCATTAGGTGTCGATATGGCAATGGCTGGTGCAGAACATATGGAGCCAGTCCTACTGGCTGCATTGCGTGTACTTCCCTAGTGTTGGTGTAAGTTGCCGCTTTGGTCGAAGTGTAGTCGTGAGTCCCGCCGATGCTGTGTCTCCTCCTTTTGAGGAGTCAGGTGGGCTCTGCAGGAGAATGGGGCAAGCATCTCAGCATGCGTGAAACCTGTGAGGACTATGGATCACACTTTATTTAATATATGCAGCATGTAAATACGTTTCAGGGGCATAAAAGCTTCAAAACTAAACGAAAAGGAAAATTTAATAACCGACCGATTTCCAGATTGTGCACTAAATAATCCGCTTTTCATCCTAAGAAAGGGGAAGAGGAAGGCAGCGTTGAATAGACACATATAACAAATTAAAATCCAGTATCTAGGGGGTGTAAATCACATTTCGTGAACTGAACAATGTGGTTTTCGTCAGGTCTCCCCCAGCCGCCCTGCCTGGGAGCTTGCGCATAATTCAACCAATTGTAAACCAGGAAGACGCTCCACAAGGCAGGAGACAGCACCGAGCCCAGGGCTCCTCCCAGGGTCTGCCCAGCCCCAATCCGTGGATATCACCTGTCAAATGAGAAGTTTGGGACTAGCCCCCCAGGGCTAAAAGAAGAAAAGGATGTGAAAGGAAACCAGACATTTGCATAACTGTGACTATCTTTGCCTTTAAGGAAGAGAAGGTACCAGGGTGCACAGAGTAGAGGTCTGGCGGGGTGACTTCGGCCGCTAGGGGACATATGACAATGTCTGGAGACACTTTGGGTTGTCCCAGCTGGGCAGGTGCTCCTGGCATCTCATGGGGAGAGGCCAGGGATGCTGGTAAACATGCCGCAGCACACACACAGCCCCTGTCCCTGTAAGGGGAGGGGTTATCCAGCCCAAATGTCAACAGGGCTGAGATCAAGAAACTCTGATGTAGTGGTTTTAACTCCTACCTGGTGCTGAGTTTGCAATTTTACTCACACGATTGAGTCAGCAAACGTCCTTGGGGTGATGACGCAGTGTTTCTGTTGGAGGCCCAGCGCTCCATGGTCCTCAGGAAGCGATGCCACTGATGTGAACGCCCTGTGTCCCCCTCCACTCTGGCTGCTTTGTGTCTGACGCGAGGCCACTGAAGTGTGCAGGTCTCTGACCAGTTGGTTTCTCTCAGGGTGAGAACCATGGTCTCTGCCTCAGTGGGTAAGAACTTACACCCCTGCAAAGCCACCTGGAAAATGGCCGCAGGATAAACACAGGCAAGAACCTTCCTACCTGTGTCTCCTCTGTAAGTTTGAGGAGCAGTGTGTGTGTGTGTGTGGGGGGGGGGATGGGGGTGGGGAGTAGTCAGGGAAGGTTCTCTCTGCCTGTCTGTGTTGCAGCCGGGTTGTGGTTAAAGAGAAGATTCCAGGCTCCAGGGCTGTCAATCCATCCCTCTTTCATAGCATCAGATTTGTTTTAAAAAATTCATGCTGTGGGTTTTGAGGTCATAACTGTAGCTCCAAAAAGTTTGTTAAAGATTGCATCAGATAGATGCCTCTTAATGGACGGGCTCTGTGCTTGGGCGTGTATACTTCATAAGAGCATATTTGAGGAATTAAGAAAAGGAATTCGACATAGACTATGGCTTTCTTTGTCCAAACGTCTCAGAAAATTTTATGGGAAGAAGAATTTTGTCCTTATTATGCTTGACTGAATAATTTGTTAAATTATGTTTTAAATCAGCATTTCCACAAATTGAAGAACAACTAATGCTAAAGTATATCGTGGGTTATTATACATGCAATTTGCATAAAAGTTCTAAAAAGTCAGTATTTAGTGGTATCTGGGTGCTGCCTAGAGAGATTGCACAAAGGCGATGGCTGAGACGAGTATCCGGGGGGTTCAGGCCTTCTGTTTCTAATTATAAAAAAGCATAGCATAGCCACCCGATCGAGCGGGCTCATCATCAAATCATAACCATTTGGAATAAAATGGCAGCTTCAAGTGAAACTGTGGATGCAGCACTTTTAACAAAAGCTCTTTTGTATTTTGAAAGGAAAGCTCCACACTTCAGTATTTCATTGTTTCCAAAATGTTCTCTGAATCAAGTGTCAGCTGAGGGTGTTGGGGTTCCCGTGACAGGGTTTGCTGGGTGCCCCGAAATGCAGGTCCAGCCGGCTCACCAGTCCTCACCCCAGGCTTCAACCAGAACAGCTGCGGCTCATGCTTTATTTATCGGACTTCTGCAATGTTTTGCGTGAAGACAGGAATCTATGGCCAAAAAAAGGTGTAAAACTTTTGGAGCAGTTGTTAAAGATTACCAGGTGGAAGAGGTATTTTTTTATATATGTAAAATCATGCAAACGATTCACACTTAAGAGCAAAAGAAAAGATTTTACACTCCTACATAAAAGGAGAAATGCGATGTATACTGAAGTTTCTCTTTTACCTGGTAGTCTGTTAAATTTAATTAGCCAATAACTAGCACCTGCACACAGTTTATAATTCCTCCCTCCTTCCTCCTTTCTTCCATCCCTCTCTCCTTCCCCTTTTCCCTCCTTCCTTCCTTCCCTCCCTCCCTCCCTCCTTCCCTTCCTTCCTTCCTTCCTTCCTTCCTTCCTTCCTTCCTTCCTTCCTTCCTTCCTTCCTTCCTCCTTTTCTTCCATTTTCCCCTTTTCTTCTCTCTCTTATTCCCTTCCAATACATATTTACTGAGTAGCTAATTTCAAAAAAATGCCCAATACTAAACAAGATAGTTTTTGACAGTGATAAATGCTACAAAGGAAATGAAACACAATGAAATGAAAGTGCCTGTATAGAAGGTGCTCGCTAATTTGAATAGTTACTTTATTTTGAAAGGCAAATGGTATAAGCCACTGAAGATGTACTGCATAACATGAGAGACTCTTCCCTATGCTCTTAAGGTATAGTTTTGGAAAACAATCAAGTCTTACATTTGGTTAATTATATTATGAACTGATACACCTTCTTTGAAGGCAGGCAGGCATTCACTGATATCTAGCATCAAGTCCAAGAATCATACCTAGAACCTGTAGAGTAGTTATATTTTTGGAAATTAACTTTCATTCGGGTTAATGTTGAATGCACGTACTAACAGTAGGCTACTGAACCACTATTCTTGATTCAACTAGAGAAATGAATGTAATTCGTTGTGGAGAGTATCTTTTGAAGGGTAATATTTCACCTGAAAAGTGAAGAATGAGAAAGAGCCAACCAGGCAAAGATAGAGATATTATACAGCTATGCAAAGGGAGAGAGATTCTGGCAGAGGAAACAGCTGCCAGGTTTGGTGAGGAGGTGCTGGTGTTAGGAGGACAGTGGCCAGCGTTAATGGTGGCTCCAGGATCCCAGAGCCACGTGATACCCTCCCCACCCAGTGACATCTGTTTCACCCCATATTGAGTTTCTTTAATGTGTTCCTGCAGTTCTGGGTCCTCCCCTTGGTTGGACCCGTTGATGGAACTGATGCCTCATTAACATGGAAACTTAGAAGGAGAGGCCACTGTAAGACAGAAGCCTCAGCAACACAACGGCTCAGGAAACATGAGGTGGAGTCTATGACCGAGTCAGCCGCTTCTGCCCATAATAGGCCCAGTTCCGTGGCAAGGTGAGTTTCAAATGTACGGGACATTTTAGCCACAGTTTGAAATCATCGCCAGACTATTTCTTAAGTTAAAATTTTAAAAATGACCTTGAATTAACAATTGCTAACATGATTGAATATATCTTTTCAGAATGTTTTCTTTTGGAGCTATATAACAGGTAAGTATATAATTAATATGTTAAAATAGAAGTAGGTTTTAATTGTGTATATACACTGAGTGGCCAGATTATTATGACCACCTGATGTTTGTAGGCAAATTAGCTATAATTTCACGTTGAAGTTGCTAGAGGGCCAGATCATTATAAACAGCGAAGCAGGTTGTTTACCACGACAGTAGAAGTGATTTTTTTCTGAAGATATGGGTAAACAACGCGATTTAATAGCCTTTGAACGTGGGAGATACACACACACACACACACACACACACACACACACACACACACTGAGTGGCCAGATGATTATGACCACCTGACGTTTGTAGGCAAATTAGCCGTACACTGCATCCTATGGGATATGAAAGGTGAAGGCCTATTCGAACACCTTTGCTGTCTGCAGTTCCCAAGATAAAACATCTCCAATTCGCACAGGAACACAAGGATTGGACAGTCGAGCATTGGAAAAAGTCATGTGGTCCTATGAATCGTATTTCCAGTTGCATCATGCAGATGGCAGAGTGAGAATTTGGCGGAAACAGCATGAAAGCACTCACCCCACATGCATGAGTACAACCCTTCAAGCTGCTGGGGGCAGTGTTATGGTTTGGGGCATGTTTTTCTGGCGTGATTTGGGCCCTTTAATTCATGTGGAACAATGTCTGAATGCACAACATACTTAAGTCTCATTGCTCATCAAGTTCAACCTATCATGTTGATAGCTTAACCCAATGGAGATGGATTTTTCCAACAAGACAATGCACCATGCCACGGTGCTTGTATTGTGCAGGAGTGGTTTCAAGAATACGAGGGAGATTTTACCTTGCTTAGGTGGCCCCCACAATCACCAGATCTCAATTCAATTGAGCATTTGTGGGATGAAGTTAAGAGAGCCATCAGGCAGCTGGCTCCACAATCATCAAATCTCACAGAAATGGACAGTGCTATTCATCAGGCATGGTGTCAGATTCCTCGCATCACCTTTCAACATCTGGTGGAGTCAATACCAAGAAGAATCGCTGCAGTAAAGGTGGCCCAACGATGTACTGAGGGGTGGTCATAATAATCTGGCCACTCATGTTCAAATATATCACACGTTCAAAGGCTGTTAAATTGCGTTGTTTACCCATATCTTCAGAAAAAAATCACTTCTACTGTCGTGGTAAACAACCTGTTTCCCTATTTATAATGGTCTGGCTCTTTAGCAACTTCAATGTGAAATTATAGCTAATTTGCCCACAAACGTCAGGTGGTCATAATAATTTGGCCACTCAGTGTATATGTGTGCATATATAATTTTTTTGGAAGATCTCGTTCTCTTTTTTAATGCCAACTAATATTCCATTCTTTGGAAATACCATAACTTATTAATAAGGTATTAGAATCCTAACTTTGCCATTTATGAGAGGCCTATCCTTAAGCAATTTATTTATTTAGCTCAACAAGAGAGGAAGTAACATTCCAGGTACAAGAAATGTATGTGCAAAGATACTAAGGTGAGAGTAACTTGGCCCATTGAAGGTTAGTACATTGAGACTTAGGATGTGAGGACGTGGGCAGCAGTGAGATGAAGAGGTCATGCTGAACCTTATTGGTCATGGGAAAATCAAGAAGGTGTTAAACATGATGAAATTTGACAGTTCCTACTTTATATGAAGAATGGCCCAAAGAGGGAAGGGATAGCAGAAAAAAATTTTTTTTAGTGTCTTTCATTTATTTGTTCTTTAGTGAATACCCCTCTAGAAGCAGGACTACAGTGCTAATGTCATAAATATTTGATTTTTTATCTTAATATTTGTGAAGCCTTTGCTGAGTCCTAGATACTTGTTGAAAGAGTTCACCAAGTCTGGTGAACAGAGGGACAGACGGACGCCCAATTAAATGACTTCTTTAAAGAAAAGAAGGAGATTATTCAAAAGGGAGTTTGAACTCCCAGGTCTTGAACTTCCAGGTCTTCTCAGCATGAGAGCATTTTCACATTAAAAAAAAAAAGTTTTTTTATTTAGAAATAATTTGACTTAAAATATTGCAAAAAAAAGCACACAGATTTCCCACAGTATATCTTAACCTAGATTCTCCAAATATTAACATCTTCAATGAACATAGTATAATAATCAAAACCAAAATTAAAATTGATTCAGTACTAACCTACGGATCCTATTTGAAATTCCAAACTGTCCCATGAATGCCCATTTTCTGTTCAAAATCTCACATTATATTGAATTGTCATGTCTCCTTAAACTCCTCCAATCTGGGTCAGTTTTCATGATCTTAACTCTTTGAAGAGTACTGGACAGCTGTTTTGTAGAATGCTCCTCAATTAGGGTTTATCTGAAGATTTCTCTTGATTAAACTGGTGTGGTGCGTTATTGGGGAACATTTCATAGAAGTGATGCTGTCACTTCCTAGTGCATCATTTCTGGGTGAAAGTGGTGTCACTTTGTCTTATCATTGTCACTTTGTCTTAACCCTGGCCATGTGGCTCGGTTGGAGTGTCATCCTATCATTGGTGATGTTAACTTTGACTACTCAGTGAGAGTAGTAGTGTCTGCCAAGGTTTCTTCACCATTATGTCACTATTTTTTCCTTTTGCAATTAACAAGTATCTCATAGGAGGGTTCTTTGAAACCATACAAATATTCTACATTAGTTTCCTATTCCTGCTATAACAAATTATCTCAAATCCAGTGGCTTTGAACAACATGAATTTATTATTGTCTGGTACCTTAGTTCTGACTGTGAAATGGGTCTTGCTGGGCTAAAATCAAGGTGGCACAGGTGTATTTTTTTCTGGGAGCTCCAGGGGAGGCTCAGTTTTTCTGTCCTTTTGTAGTTTCCAGAGGCTGCTCACATCCCTTGGCTTGTGGCCTCCTCCATTTTCAAAGTAAATAATGACAGATCAATTCTTTCTCACCCTGTATCACTCTGACACAACACTCTGACTATTCTGCCTCTCTCTTCCACTTTTAAGGAACCCCGTGATTACATGGGGCCTTATCAGATAATCCAGAATAATATTCACATTTTAAGGTCAGTTGCTTAGAAACCTTAATTCCATCTGCATCTTAAAAGTTTCCCTTTGCTAAGTAGCATATTCATGGGTTCTGGAATTAGGACATATATACCGTTGGTGCCATTATTCTGCTTACCACAATTCCATTCTTCATCCAAATGTCAATTTATGCATTTATTTTTTATCAGTATGGACTCAGAGTTTCCTATTTTATAGAGCAGATTTTAATGTGTTAATATTATTTATTTTGATATCTAGTGTTCTTTTGACATGTCCCCATCATTATTTTGGTATCATGAGGTGCCCCAGCTCTGGGAGCAGTGTTTTCTCCAAGTGTTCCTGGGTTCTTTATTGGAGAAGGGCAGTTAGAAACCAAGATTGGTCACTAATCTTGTCATCTTTGCTTCTCCCATCCTTTTAATGGGCAGAGTTAGGGATGCTATGCATGGTAACCCTACCATAGCCCTCAGAAACTATAATACATTTACCTGTTTACTTTTGTATTGTTGTTTCACCCTTTTAACTTTGAATTGTAAAAGGGAGAGAATTTGTCACTAAACAGTAAAATCACCTCTTAGGTAGGTGTCGCTACTAGTGAAGTTAATCTGTAAGGTGAAAGTTGCTTATAGTAAAACTTACATTGCTTCCAGTGACACCTGAGAATTCCTCAAATCTCCCTTAGATTTCAGTCCTTTATCAACCCTCAGCAAGTCCGGCTCAGTCATTTTTACCTCTGGCATGTAAACCAATTGTGCTTTCATTATCTGAGCCACAGATATGCTTTCATTCAATGAAATGCAGGATTGCTCATGCCAAAAGTAAAACAGAGCCCCTTTCTTCCCAAGTATACAGCGAATTTATATCTTCCATATCACACTTCTGGGCATATGCTCCCTGGGTAGACTGTTCATGGAATATTTCACAGTATTTAAATTGCCCTCATTCTCACACTCTGTTTTGTTCTGAGCACCTATAGATGAATTTCAGGAAGTTTTTAAAAGCATTCCAGAAGCCATTTCAGTGTGCATCCAGGGTCACCGACATAGTTCTTCTCTGGATAGTAGACACTAAGGAAATATATGCTCGACAAATAAATGAAAGTGTGTTTTATGTCCTTTGAAACCTTGGAGGCTTGTCTGTCCTTTCCTTAATGACAAATTTTATGGCCCTCCCTCCATGACTTCTTTTCATTTTATTTGAGCTCTGTTTTTTCTTTTTCCAAATAAAAGTGGTATTGATATTGGCACCAAAAGAGATTGAATAATTCACATGTATCCCATCTTTGGTACACTGTTTCAAAGAGGATATCATGGACGTGGGGGTTTCATTGGAAAGTCGAGTAGGAGTGAACCTGAAGTGTTATTAAACCAAAGCACAGATAAGACTGGGAAGACATGATTCGAGCTCTGTTTGAGGATCTCAACTTATTTCCTGCCAAGCCTACAGCTTGTTCCCCTCCAAACGGTCCCTTCCATTGATGCAGCGGAGGGTCTGTCTGCAGGCAACTTTCCTGTTTGCCCAGTCTGGAATAACATCAGTTAATGCTTCCCCCGGGTTTATGAGAACAGCAGAGCACAGACCTC
Source organism: Murina feae (assembly GCA_004026665.1). Lineage (NCBI taxonomy): Eukaryota > Metazoa > Chordata > Mammalia > Chiroptera > Vespertilionidae > Murina > Murina feae. Next base: position 8,802 of record PVJC01002694.1, on the reverse strand, counting down.
AGCCAAGCTCTACATTCTACAGGCAGTCAGCATGGGCTTGTAATCTCTCTTAAAGGAATGTTACAATTCTAGGCAGACGACCTATTATGTGGATTACATTTTACCATATCCATTTTTTACTGAGTCCACATGACACTGTTCTGTTCTGCCACAACAAGAAGACAAGTAGGTGGCAACCTAGACATAGGCAAAGCAAGGGAGATGGCTTCTAGGCAGAAATTGAAGATGGTTTAGGAGAGCTGCTCAACTATTGTTTCAATTAATTGTGCTTTGCCACTGATTAGAGGTTCAGAACTCCTCTTTAGAGACCTGGTCTGGTGGCTCAG